>LAPY01001567.1:32607-55819 GCA_000970635.1 Eragrostis tef
GTCGGGGTGAATCTGCGGCCGCCGCTCGTCGAGGACGCGTCGCGGCACGGGCAGGGTTCCGTCCTCCGCGGCCCTGTGCACGAACGGCACGCCGAGGACGAGGCCCCAGAGCTTGGGCAGGAAGCGCGCCGTGTAGACGACGTAGAGGAAGACGACGACGGCGAGCACGATGATGTAGATGGAGGAGGACACCTCGCGTCGCGGGTTCTCCCGGCGATGTAGGCGCCCATGAGCCCCGCCATGTCGAGCACCACGATGACCTCCAGCGCCTCCACCTTGGCCTCCGAGTGGTAGAAAGACTCGTTCATCAGCAGGATGATGGTCACCACCGACGTCACGAACGCCGTCGCGTTGAAGTAGAAGAAAACGGTGTACCTGCACAAATCAGAATCTCATGAATCAAGCTAATAAAGATCCATTTCGAGCTGCCGGAAATGATACGGATTTGTTACCGACCGTTTGGGGAACTTGGACTCGAGCACGGGCGTGCCGGCGACGTGGCCCTTTCCGTCTTCCTGCCAGAAGCCGCCGGGCGGGTTGAGGCCGGCCTGGTAAGTGACGGAGGCGGCGAGCACGGCAAGCACCATGAGCCAGCCGCGCATCTCCTGCAGCCACCTGTCCCGCCTCTTGTTCGGGTCGTCTTCATATCAAGACGTGTACTGGCTTAGCATTGGCCGGGGCGGCGGGGCCGGCGTCACCGTGGCATCATCAATGATGACTTCGCCGCCGGCGACCAGTGGTGTGGTGGAGACATGATACATGGGTGTCTCCACGGACATGGTGGATTGGATTCCTGGGACTACACAGGGTCCTGGTGGATGTTTGCTTGGACAATGGATCCCGAGCAGTCGAGCTAGCTCTACCTAGACTTGGACATATATGACCTCGGGATTCTATGGGTTAGTAGAATATTCCTGGACGGTGAAATTATTTCACCGTATGTGTCCAGTGACTTGACTCTTGGTCAAAGTTATTGTCGCCGAAACTTGAATAGGAATAACTACTACGTACAACGAGCTTCACAACGAGGCGCCGACTGATCGATCTTCAGATAGGACCGAAACTTAAATAACTCGACAAGCGCCCTCTGCTGGCATGCTTCATCCGGCTGCGAGCTTAAACAACGCCCAGATTTGATTTTTTTTCTTTTATAGAAATAGTACTAATTTACTTCGGCTCGATTGATGTAAAATACTCCAAGTTTACAGCAAAGAATAGATTCACGTGCATCGGTCAGTGGGAGTGCCTATGCATACATCACGCTGCCGAAAGCCGACGTATAGCGCGGCCCGTCAAAGCCCATCAAACAGCTTCTTCTTCCTCGGAAGCTGCCGCCGACGGGCGCGCTGCTCGCCGTCGCCATGACGCACACAATACACCACGGTTCACTATAGGCAACTGACGGTCAGTCGTTAAAGTGTCCTTCAGCGACCCACCAAAAGTCGATAAATACTTTAACGTTCGTCGCTACTTAAAAGAATTGCCGACCCACGGTTCAATGCTAATATTATAATTACCGACCCACGGTTTAATGCTAATAATATAATTACCGACCTATGTTCTGCGGCTATACTCAAACTGATTACCACCAATAATCTATAATCAATTTTCTTGTTTAATATCAATTATTGTAGCTCGTGACCTAGAATAATAGCATACACACAAATGGAGGTCAAATGGATGTCCATTGATTTAGCATAGGTACATGTGTCCAAGTTTGTCACAAGCAATCAACATAACATGCTTGACCCGGAGATCACACTTAACACTACTAGATCCTATTACAAAAATATAGGAACCGGATGTTGCATATCAAAACCACATGTTTACATAATCACTAACAAAAGGGTCCAAAACCAAAAAAAAAGGTTCAGCCAAGTACAGACTATTGTCATCCCATTGTTGCCCATATCAACGCCCAATACATCCTGTAAAAATGATTAACAAGCAATAAGTTCACAATTAGCACAAGAAGCTGCAAGATAACACCAAGACAGACACGCTTGCAAAAGGAAACAAGAGACCTTGAGAAAGTCAGCCTTACCATTACACCAAGATAGCTGTTGTCTATGTGGTGGATGTGCAGTCCTGGACGAGATCCTTTCGCTTTAGCTTCCACAACAGGTTGTCACCACAATGGTGCTGCTGCAACAAGACATGGAATCATGTGCATCAGCTTCACATACACTTGAAATCCTGCAAAAGAAATATTTTTTGTTCTTCATGAATACACACTCATCGCTTATAGAAATGTAGGCATACATAAGTATGCAATGCAGAAGTACTAGCATGATTTCCTAGCACTCAGCTTTAATCAACCAAATAGATCTCCATCCACTCAAAAGGAAACCGAACAAATTATTCATTTAACATTTGGATGACAAAGGTACAACAACAGTGTCCGAATTAACTGCAAATTACCTGCAAATCGAAGCAGAGCAGGTCTGGTCGTGAAGCAAGTCTCCCTCTAGCTCATGGCCTGTCTGCTATCCGGTTCCTACCAAATAAACAGAGGAGAGCTCAGATCGATTGCATACAGAACTGAGAAATTGAGACAAAAAGCTGGAGCAATAACCTAGCTAGGAACCAAAATGCAAAACACAACAGGACAGGTGACGGCTACTAGCTACCTGCTCTTCGTGTTGCGTTGCTTGCGGACGTACGGCCAGCAACTCTGATTTGAGGGCGGCAGCAAAATCCTGGCCGAGTTCAGGGAGAATCGATGGGGACAACCAGATCTGGACCCGGGATTGAGGTGGGGGGATGGTGTGGTAGTGCTGGAGGAACGGGAGGACGAGTTGCGGCGGCGGCGAGCGGCGGCGCAGCAGCAGATGAGGTGCAGCTACGAATGGGGAATGGATAGCTAGCTCTGCTGCTGGTGTGTGGCCGGGATGGAGAAAGAGGGGGAGAATTTGGGAGCCTAATTTTATGCCACTCAAAAAGAAAACAGAACAAAATTATTTAACAATTGGGCAACAAAGGTACAACAATAGTGTGCAAACTAACTGTGTATAAGATAAATACATATAGGATGCTACCAACGTCTTGGTTGTTAGCACATTCACATCCGGAACAAGATCACACATATGGTTCTGGAACATTTTTTATTACTGGTCAAGTTGTGCAAAGTACTCAAAAGATAGCTCGCAACAGCATAATTTGAGTACTCTGTACTGAACTTCTCAATTTGAGAACCAAGGTCTTATGACTAAAATTGAAAACGGGACTTCCTAAAATTACCTGCAAATCGAAGCAGAGAAGATCTAGTCGTGAAGCAGGTCTCCCTCCCTCTAGCTCATGGCATGTCTGTGTCATACCCCAATTTCTGAAGAACCGAGAAATTGAGACAGAAAGCTGGAGCAGCAGCCTAGGAACCAGAATTCAAAACACAGCAAGACAGGTAGTGGCTACTATCTGCTCTCCGTGTATGGGGTGACAGAGGTCTTCTCCTACCAAACGAAGAGAAGAGAGCATACATGACTGCATAATGAATTGAGAAATTTGGAGACCAAATAGCTGTACCACGGAAATTCCTGGGTTCAGGGCGGCGACATCAGGCTGGACTTGCTTGAGGACAGCGGGATCTGACTGAGAGCAGCGACGGGATCAGGACAGGGGCGGCAGCTGGATCTGGTCGTGCTTGACGCTGGCGCCCAACAGCTGGCTGCTGGTCGAGGGCTGCTCCTCGATCTGGTGTGGGGTCGGAGGGCGATGGCAGATCAGAACCGGCCGCATCTCGCTAAGCTCGTGGGCTGGCCGCGCCGAGGACGACCTCGAATGAGCAGATCCGCCCGCCGCCTTGCACCTCCCGCGCCGGAGCAGCTCCGCTCGCTGCCGCGCCTCGCCGTGCCGCCGAAGCTCTGCCCGCTGGCAGCCACCGTGCCTCACCCACACAGCAGCTCTCCGCCTCCATTTGCAATGAACCAGCTTGCCGGGAAGCTCTCGGGAGAGAAGTGGCTGTGGTGCTTTGGGGATCGATGCAGAGAAGGGGCGGCCAGGTTGTTTGTTGTCGACGTACAGCAGCAGGAGTTTCAGGGTTAGATTTAGATGGCCCATGGGCCAATTCTTCTACAGTTTCTGTCTCAAATGGCCCAACATATTTTTTCCGACCCAAGGAATGATGCGAACTGACATATTTAGCGACCGACTCGGTAACGCTATATATCAAAACTTTTGATAAATATAGAATTACCGACTCATGGTGAATGAATAACTTTTACCGACTTATAGTCTATCGTTAATAGTGTATCTTTACCGACCCGCTGCAGTCGCTAATTCTCTACCGTGGTGTAGTGACGACCCTGCCTGTCTCCCTTGCGCCGCCGGAACAAATCCCCGCGCCGCCGGAACAATTGCTCGCGCCTCCGGAACAATTGGTTGCTTCGCCGGAACAAGTGCTCGTGCCGCGTGGGGAAGCGAGGCGGCGGCGGCGGCGCAGGGAACGGGGTGGCGACGGCCGTCGAATGGGAGAAAGAAGAAAGCAGGTTGGCCGTTCGATCCGTTTTTGCACGGATCTTAAAGCGCGCTACCCGTTGGCTAAGGGTAGCGCGCGCTACGTATAGGAATTCCGTCGGTCACTAGTATGTTGCCAAGTGGATTGTGCATCGGTGTTTACTTGGGACTTGGGTGTTCTTTTTGTTCAGCCCACGACATGGCCAAACACGGCCCCCCGCACAGAGGCGAGATGGGTGACCCACAGAGGGCTGTCTTTGGCGTCTTTTTTAAAAAAAAAATAATCCCTAAAAGTTGGGTCGTTCTTGGGCTTTAACGGTACGAACTAGTCCACTACCTTTTTCACTGGCCTGTGGTACTGGGCTGGGCCTCTCTAAATGGGACCATCGGGTGTATGATTGATTTTTTATTTTTCCGGTAACATTGGAGGAGGCGTCGCGGCGCAATGTGGACCAAACCCCCCGCTCTGACCAAGTCCCGCGGGCGTCCAAACCCCACCACCTCCGTCATCAACGGCGCTCAATGCAGCCACGTCCCGGCGCGGGAACCGCCCGCAGCCCACTCGCATCCCGCGCTTTACCGGCGCCACTCGATCAGTCCTCTCCCTACATAACCTCCTCCCCCCGGAGAGCTGATCCGATCACAGTCGTCGTAATTAAGAAGAGGAGGATCGCCGGGAGCAGAGACGTCTGCCGCGAGCCGTCGAGCAGAGCAGTAGGCCATGGCATCCGGCGTTATTTCCTTCCCGGCTGCGGTCGCCGCCACCTTCGTGCTTCTAGTCGCTCTCACCGTGTCCGCTTCGGCGACGCCGCAGGTGTACGTGGTCGGCGGCGGGGCGGGCCGCGCGCAACCGCTTCCGCGTCGGGGACTTCCTCCGTAAGCCCATGGAGTACACAAATGCTCCATCGATCGCCGCCGCATCAACCGATCGATCTCAACACAATGCATCTGATGCTGTTCACTTGTTGCAGAGTTCAAGTACGACGCGAACGACTCGGTGCTGGTGGTCTCCCGCGACGACTACAAGGTGTGCGGCGCGTCGAAGCCGGCGCAGCGGTTCGACGGCGGGGACACGCGGTTCCGGCTCGACCACAGGCGACGCGGGACAGAGGATGACGGCGCGCGTCATGGCGCCGCAGGAGGGCCGGCATGTCGTCGCCCCGGCGGCCGCGCCCCGCGGCGGCGGCGACGAGGGCGGATCCTACAAGCCGGCGCCCGGGGCCGGGTCCGGTTCTGCAGGCTCCGGGACGGGGACGGGGTCGCGGCCGCCGCCGAGCGCCAGCGCCTCCGTGCGTGCGCCGTCGTTGTTCGCTGGCTACTACCACGCCGTCGTCGGAACTGTTGTGAGCGCCGCCGCGCTGCTGGCCTCGGCCGCTTGAGATGAACCGATCTACGTAGTAAGTAATGGATGTGTGTTCATTAGGCACTAGCAAATACTAGTGGCAGTAGGTTCAATATGATAATATGAATCTCTCTTGAATACTTGTCCTGAAATTCATTTCCGAAGTTTCTATGCTTGTAAAAAGAAAATGTAATATGGAAATCTTGAAAGTGCGCGTCTTGACTTGATGTATGCCAAATGCCCGTCTCCGCGTCGTTCTTCTGCCATCATAAATCAAAACCCGTCTTCGTAGCACGTTTACGTATAGAGGCCTTCGTTCCGAGTCCGACTCTACCGTCTCCTTCCGATGGCCTCCGTCCAGCCGCATTGCTTCGTCGCCCCAACCCCAGACCCAGACTGCGCCTCCAGCTCCAACCCTGGCGGAGCCATCGAGTCGACGGAGAAGGGGGAGGGAGAGGCGAAGAGGCCGGAACCGCCGCGGCGGGAGGTGACGGACCTCGGCGGCGGCAGCGAGGTGGTGCACGTCCCCCGGTTCGCATCCCGCGAGACGGCGTGGGACTGGTTCGACTGCCTCGACAAGACCATCCCCTGGACGCGCCCCTCCATCCGCGTCTTCGGCCGCTCCGCCGCCCAGGTCCACGCCTTGTCCGTCTTCCATTTTGCCATTGTCTGAGCCGCATTCGACTAGGTTCTCTTGCGGGATTACTGGAGCTAGGTTGCTAGATTCTGGACCTTGTCCTTGTTCTCAAATCGGTAGGCCTGCAGTTGTTTGCACGAAATTATGTGATGATTTTATTGGAAAAAAAAAACGATTGTGTTCTTACGATAAGGGATTTCGATATTTTGTTTCAAACGATTAGCTTAGCTATGTGAACCAGCTGTGGCTATTTTGAAAATGGATTGACACCGTGGGATTTTGACTAAGCAAACCAGGATCACCGAATATCTCTTAAATGCAGCATCATGAATCATGATTATTCAGTATTTTACGAGGTGATAGAGGTGTTGGTGCGTTAAATACCAATGTTAAGCATGGAACTGATATGATAGTATCAATATCCCTGAAATTAGTGATGCAGACAAGTGGGAACCTTTTTACACCATTATACTATGGCATTCTGGTATCCTTTTCTCTTTTTTTTTTGAAACGGTATCTGTTTCTTTTGAAAATAATTGATAAACAGTGGGTCAAAAGTATTCAACTTAACAATGTAGCAATACGAATGCTAGTTTTTGTTTTGTTTTTCTTTCCTTTTTTATACGGAATGCAAACGATAGTTCATTGGCAGTGAGGAGATGTGATTCTTTCATTGCTGAAGTGGCAATTGGTTGCCACTAATTCGAGAAATATATTCTCTCTGATGTAAATATCTAATTCTTTTAAAACCTCCTAATCCAGGTATGATTCTCATGTTTTTTTTCTGCAGCCCAGAGATTCATGTTATGTCGCAGACAAAGGCCTAACAGTTTTGAAGTATAGCGGTCATCAGCCTCATGCACATTCTTGGGATGAATTCCCTGTGCTCAAAGATATCTTGAAAGCGGTAAGAGGTGCTATATGTTCCCTTAATTGTTATGCAGTCGGGCAGACAGACAGTCATCCGCGTCTTCGGCCGCTCCGCCGCGCAGGTCCGCGTCTTTCCGTCTCCCGTTTTGCCATTTCCTGAGCCGCATTCGATTAGACTGATTGACCGTTCTCGCGGGATTATTAGCGCTAGGTCGCTAGATTCTGGTCCTTGTGCTCAAATCGGTAGGCCTGCAGTTATTTGCACGAAATTATGGGGATAATTTTATTGAAAAAACGATTATGTGTACTTATGGTTAGGGATTTCGATATATTGTTTCAAACGATTAGCTTAGCTATGTCTTCCCTTCAAAAAACAAAAATTAGCTTAGCTATGTGAACCATCTGTGGCTATTTTGCAAATGGATTGATACCGGGGGATTTTGACTAAGCAAACAAGGATCAGAGAAGATCTCTGAAACGTAGCCTTATGATTATCCAGTGTTTTACGAGGGGATCGAGGCGATGATGCGTTAAACACCAATGTCAAGCAGTAGACGACAACTGTGGCTTGCGCTCGAGAATAGGTTAAGCATTGAACTGATATGTGGGTGCCGTGCCAATATCACTGAAATTAATGATGCAGCCGACAAGTGGGAACCTTCGTACACCATTATACTGGGACATTCCGGTATCCTTTTCTTTTAAAAAATTTGATAGATAAACAGTGGATCAAAAGCATTCAACTTAACAATATGGCAATATGAACACTTACGGAATACAAACGCTAGTTGGTTGGCAGTGGAGAGATGTGATTCTTGGATTGCTGAAGAGGCCATTGGTTGCCACCAATTCGAGAAAGAAATTCTCTGATGTAAATATCTAATCCTTTTGAAAGCTGCTAATCCAGGTATGACTCATGTTGTTCTGCAGCCCAGAGATTCATGTTATGTCGCAGACAAAGGCCTAACAGATCTGAAGTATAGCGGTCATCAGCCTCACGCACATTCTTGGGATGAATTCCCTGTGCTCAAAGATATCTTGAAAAAGGTAAGGGGTGCTATATGTCCCCTTAATTGTTATGCAGTCGAGCAGACGGACAGGGCAGTATTCATCATTTCTATTTGACGGGATGATTCATGTTATGTATGTTCATTAGGTGCATGAAGCCCTTCCTGGGAGCCATTTTAACAGCTTGCTCCTGAACAGATACAAGGGCGGTTCAGACTACGTCTCATGGCATGCTGATGATGAGCCGCTCTACGGGCTGACTCCAGAAATAGCATCCGTCAGCTTGGGATGTGAACGTGAGTTCTTGCTGAGGAAGAAGCCTACCAAATCGCAAGGTATGTGGCCTGATAACTTAGCAAGTTCTGAACTGGCACTAGTGCACTGCTATTGTCTTGTTAGCCCATCACCAAGCCAATATTGATCTACAACAAACATCTACCAGTTGCTTCTGGGTCTAGGGAAGGCGCTAAAAAGCGGTTGAAGGCCACTCAACAACAGCACTCTTTTCTTCTGAAGCATGGATCACTGCTTGTGATGAAAGGCTACACTCAGCGGGACTGGCAGCACTCAGTGCCGAAGCGAGCGAAAGCAAGCTCAACAAGGATCAATCTCACTTTCCGGCGTGTGCTGACTTAGCACCCATGAAGTACATGTGTGATACATGGTGCCCGAATCCTGTCACTAAAATAGTGTTAATCGTGTAAATGTGTGATACATGGGACGTGCAATCCATTTTATTTGCGCCCTTGTTTTAGAATTATAATTGTTATCAGGTAACATTAGGACTAAAGCAATGCAGTTCCACGTCTCGCAATACACGCAAAGGAACCATGGTTTGCTAAAGGGATATAGCATTCGTAAAAGTCAATTAAAAGCATACAGTTCTCAAAACGGGATACTGGTATATCAATAGCATGCGCAGCATGTGAAGTTCGGCCCATATAACGTTAGAGATAGTTCAGAGAAGCGTACATCATATAAGCTAGTACGATAATTTTTTCTCACGTAGGAACGAAAACCTTCAGCAATATTTGAATAGCATGCTGCTAAAAGTAGCACTGAACTACTTCGTAGCATAGGACTAAATGTTAATGATACTGAAAAAGGATACCATGATTCACCATGTTGTCGAGTCAGAATACAAGATCCTATTGACACTCTACAAGCAAAATAGGGTTCTTTGCACAGGGGCCAAAATTGGATGCCCGCTGCCAGTTTTACAACAAGAGCCACTGGTTTATTGCCTACAACATTCCTACATAAGTTTAACAAAGAAGCACTATCTCCGGCAAAAGAACTAACAGATATGTTACATAACCTCTGATCCTCTCAAGGATATACACGACAAAGAACCTGGGACGGCATGCCCTTAGCTAGTGGGCAGCAAAGTTCTGGCATCTAATAAGATTACAAGCAAATCCTATTCCAGTACTCTTCTATACTAGCCTGTTGCTATCGAAAAGAACCATTTCTACAATACAACTGTCAACTGCAAGGGTCAATCAAATGAGGTATCCACACTTTGGAACAGACTGCCTGTGAAGTGTGAAATCTGCATCCTACTAAGAATGGTCAACTGAGAAAGCAATCCTATGTTGCTTTTGCTGTGCGTTTCCTCCACACGTTCTGCGCATTTTACACAACAATTGACAAGAATCATAAGTCATGACATGAGAAGACTAAGTCTAGTATCAAAACATAGCCTCCAAACTCAGGAATGCACTTACAAGGGTTTCATTGTCAGATTCCTCCTTGTTTATACCGTGGTCATCCTGCTGTGGCTCCCCTTTCGTTTCCACATCTTTGTATTCCTTCTTGTCTTTCTCAGCTGAGCTAACTGCTACCTCTTCCTCCATGTGGTCATCTAGTATATAAAGAACAGCAACATTCATTTATGAACAAAGGCATGCGTATGATGGGTAAGCCCATATGATTAACCATGAGCAATCATACCAGAGTTTACATCTTTGTCAACATCTGAGTGAGCAAGAGAACTGGATGAATCTGAGTCATTAACACCAGTTCCACCATTATCTTCAACAGACTTTTTACCTCCTGAAGTCTTTCTACGTTTGTTTTTTGGTTGCCCCTTCCTCTTTGGAGGTGCTGACCTAAAAAATGGATTAATCAGATGAATCACACCAGGGTGCCATGTCAAATCAATAGAGAAGCTCCGTACAGACTTACCTCTTTTTTGACTTCTGTGAGTTTGGCGGAGTTTGCTTGCCGGCACTAGTTCTCTCCGGTGCCCTGCATGTCATAAGAGATCACATCGTATAAATGGCATCAAATTAGAAGAGTATGATCAGTTGGTGCGCAGAAGGGAGTATACATTAAGCTCCCACACCATCACATGCGAGTATTAGTATCATCTATTTCTGGCTTTAGTGGAAGCTATCTTAAATTACATGCATCAGTGAGTGTATTTGCTCAGTAGCTCCACAATTCCGCTGCAGTACACTACTCTAGACATATATAATAAATTCTAAGTGCACAAAATTTAGCTTACCGCCCTTGGTTTCTCCCTGAATCATCCTTCTTTTGCTTCTGCACAATTTAGTAAGCTAAGTGAGTCAAATATTATCGTCTATGTTGAAGAAATAGACAAGGAAAGAATTGAAACTACTACTACCTTTACTGGCAACTCATTACTTTCAATCACTTTCCACTTCTCTTTAGCCAAGTTAAGCACCTCAATATCTCCATCATCATACAGCACCTATTCCAGAGTGCAGAATCATAGTTAGACTTTTACAAAAATGGACTAAAATCAGCATTGATACACTTATGCATGTCTCAAGTGCTGATTACTTGTGCTGAACAGAACTGAAAATTGCTACTGTGAGCACCAAGCGTTTCTCTATAACCCAGTGATAAGTTAGCCTATACCCTTATAGTGCAGTCATACAAGCGTTATAGCATTGTTTGCCCTTGTTAATCTAAGTTACAGCATAAAAAAGCTATAGTGTTATGTTTGCAGAAATGTGAATGCCACGTATTAGAGTAAATAAACATCATACTGCACACAAAAGATTAAAAAATTGTATATTCATTTTCAGAGTTGAATTTTGGAAAGAAATTATCGAGAAAATAATTATTCTTCCAAATAAAAGAATTTATTGAAAATTTTAAAAGGTACAATTTGACCTTATGCTCATTAGGATGTCGGGTTTTTTTTACCGGTTAGGATGTCAATTTTTAAAAATGAGTGGCATCTAAAATATTTCTTTCATTGTATCTTAAGAAACTAAGTTTCTTTCATGTTATGTAACAAGTATGTGACAACTCATTGGGCAATTTCCAAAAACGTTATTTGGCATGTCACCACGAAAAATGCAATTTAAATAATTTATAAACAAGAGACTAATATTTTTAGGTAAGAAATGTTGTAGGGCATACTCTAATCCTTTAGTAACAACAGTTCACAAATAATGCTAGGCATACTGGCAAAGATTCTTAACACAAAACCAATATTGAAAAGGTGTCAAAAAAAAACAAAGCTCTCTATTATTCCTTATGCTTGCACTTACACTAATAATTGAATGAATGAAACAAATAACAGCACATCATCGTGTCAGGAAGCTTACTGTATGTTTTTTCTTTGATGTATCATATGATTGCACAACACCTTCATAGAATCTAATTAATAAAGATCAATTAGAATCTACATCATCTTCAGGAATCAAATATAGCAACAGTAAAAGATAACACAAACTAAAGAACATACTTCTTATCCAAAGGCCACCAAACTTTTATTCGGTGTCCTATCAAGTCTCTGCTGCTTGAGTCATGCGTTGAACACTGCAGGCATAAATTACTTCTCAGCAATGACAAGACAATAAAGGGAAACTTGCACAAATTTGAAGTAGACTTATTCTTAGTTGTTGGTACAATTCACAGTATTGCACAAAGCATGTGACTAATGCATGGTGCTTACAGAATAAAATGAAACAATAATTATTACCTTTGCTAGACCAGAAATCGGTGTTTGCTTGTGCCTTTTGAGTGACCCGTTTAGACTTCCCGACTCTGAAGTTCTTTTGCTATTGTCTTTATCAGCAGACTTCTGCAAAGGTGAATAAGAAATAATCAAAATCCAAAACTGAAATAAAAATAATCCTTTATAGCTACATGTTATAGAGATGGAAGAAATTACCTTTGGACCGCTATTTAAGTTGTCACCATGGGTTTTCCTAAGACCCTTATTTCCTTTTGACACAGGAGTTTTACTGCTAGGGGATACTAACAGCTTCTTATCAGTTGATTCATTTCCGCCTTTCTCCCTTTTCAGTTTACTTTCCACGGACTCCTTGGCCCCATCTGTGTTTGGGGTGTGGGCTAGAAGCTCATCACCATTTTTACTGCCTTTTGTAGAGTGTGGTCTGTTATTAGAAATTGATCTTTTGCGTTTCGGTGTAGAAAAATCTACTGACTTCTCATTATTTTCCTTTTCATTCGTCCGACGCTTCTTTGGTTTGCTCTTTTCAGATTCCCCCAAATTTTCTTGGTTGTCCAAATTGATTTCTCTAACCAAACCCAGTACATCGTCATCATTCCCTGCATTTGTTGAGCCCGAAGGTGTCTTCTGCTTTCTTCCTGCCTTCTTTTCTCCTTGAGATTTAAGAAGTTTGACAATTTTCCCAAGAGGAACTTCATTACCAAATTCATCAGTCTCATCTATAAGCATCTTATGTTTGGGAGATTCAATCTGGAAAAATAGGCAGAAAACCATAGCCCAGTTGAGGTCCAACAGATAACAATAGATGCACTATAGATAGACGGCAAAGTATGCACAAAATGTACCTCATCATTGTTTGCTGTCATTAGAGCCTCAAAGTGGTTAAGTACTTTCTCACATCCCAACCACATTTTCTCATTAGTCTCCTACATAATATTAGATAACTTATCAATAAAAGGAATATTGTAAAAATAATGTCAGAGCTTCATTGTTCAGACGAAATATCAAACATTCCCTCTTGTTTTGTTGAAGCACGTACCACTGAATTTTCATTTTGATTATCCTGAAGTGGCACATAGAGTTGAGCAGGTAATGGAACCACTTGAGGTTCTGCTACATCCATTTGTTCTTGGCTTAACCTCTTTGCAATAAGAGTACCAAGGTCACATATAGCATGCAGAGTCTGTAAACAGCATATCAGAATATTAAGTCCATACTAAATAGTAAGCAATCTAACTATGTAAGGCAACATAAATATACAAATAGTAAATTGGCACTTCCTACCCTGGTCTTATTTACATTGACCACATCTTGTGAACATTTGATACTTCTGAATATAGATATTATTGTGGTGAAGCTCTCCTTTTTCATGCCTGGAACAATATGCTGCAATCCTTCTCCTCCCAGTAGAGTTGAAAGAGCTAGATGCAGTCGCCTGGATAGATATTTTCGGTTAATATATGCA
Organism: Eragrostis tef; assembly: GCA_000970635.1. Classification (NCBI taxonomy): domain Eukaryota; kingdom Viridiplantae; phylum Streptophyta; class Magnoliopsida; order Poales; family Poaceae; genus Eragrostis; species Eragrostis tef. Next base: position 46,340 of record LAPY01001567.1, read on the forward strand.
TGTGCAAGCATATGTTTATTTCAGGATATTGATTAATATTCAGTAGTTGCGGAAGTTCACTATTGCGAAATAGAAAAGATCTGTTAGGAAGGCAGTAAAGGTGAGCCCATGGAAACAACCACTTAAAATCCAAGTTTTCAGCACTAATCGCCATTGCCATTACAGTCTTTTCACAACTTAAGCCCATCTTAAGGCCAATAACATAGTTTTCTATACGTATACATATTTAGTAGTGTACAATGTGAAATCTGTTGAAATCAAAAATAAAATTTGTGTACAAGCAATGACATTAACATAGCAAATGTGTGCAATGTTCAAGCAGTGAAATCAAGAACCAATATTGCAAGTGAAAATCTAGAACAATGCAAAGGGTATGGATTATGATATAAGACAAATAAGTTACTGATAACAAGAAAATGGAATATAAAGTGTTAGATACCAGTAAATTGGACCAAATGCTTTGACATTCTCATGTTCCTCAATGTCTGGCGATGAAGCATCGTGAGCAAGGACATGAACCAAATAGGAAAGTATATATTCTGGGTAAGCTGTCAGCAAATTCATGTCTGCTTGGACTGAAAGTTGCCGCATCTTAACTTGTTGGCATATCTGCACCACTTCAATAAGGTTGTGCTTGAACTGAGAAGCAAAAGGAAACAAGAGAAACAGTTAACTAATGAGAAATAACTGATTATCGTCCATACGAAGAGAGAATCAATAGGTTGCAATGTAAAGAGTCAGAACCTCTTCATAATGTGGGGCACGATAGTCGTCAATGCTTAATAGGAAGGCACAAGCATATTTTGCATCCAATGTTCTCTCTTTAATATACTGATTTACTTTACCAAGAAACAATTTCCTCACCTGAGGAAAATCATCCTGGGAATGAAAGGAAATATGAATCTTCAAAGAAGATAAAATAGTACAGAAGAGAAGAACAATGTTGAAGCCTGCTAAGCTGTGAGGAACCCAAGATACCTGTGAAATCCTCACTGTCAGATAAAACACATCAACAGGCACTTTGTCATCCCATTGTCTTGATAACCGGAGAACAGCTTTTGCTGCTGCAAGCTTCAAATGGGCCTTATCAACAGCACTGCAGGTGACCATTCAGACAAAATATTATGTCCTGTAGAATGTCAGCATCACAAAACAAGGGTGTGCAGATTAGTATGAATATACGCATCGCGATACAAAGGCATACTGGTACCTTGAAACCGTATTTGGAGAAATATCACCATAAGTAAGAATATTCTTAAGAATACCCATTAATTTTTCTATTCCTGGACGTGCATGAGCATCTTTGCTAGGTAGATAGCTCTTTACCAAAGTTTTGATGCCATAAATCTACAAAAGGAAAAAACCACAAGAGAATAACTAGAAGTTAAGGAACATTGCTGATTGGATTGCAAGTTCGACCTTGAATTCCATAACTTCACAAACCTTTAACAAACAGTTCTGTGTACTATCACCCCATTCAGATTTGCGAGAAGAATCTTCAACCATGTCCTGCTAACACAGAATTGTAATGACAATGGCGTAAAAGGGAAAATGAAAGTGAAAATTCGAAGTCTTACATCATTGCACTCAAGAATTTTTTTAGTTATGAAATTTATTATCTCTTCTTCCCGTGTTTCAAAAATTGGCATCGCTATCTGAGCTATACACCCTAAAGATTGCAAGATGGATGGTAGATGAACTTTCTTTTCCTCCAACAAAATTTATCAGTATTATCAAATATATACTCCCTCATGTCAAAGATACTTGATGTTTTCGAGATGACAAGAACTCAAAATGTGTTATGTAAGCACTCCACTAACTTCTATTAGAATAGATTTATGATACGATTATGAAAGCACATTTCAATATTTATATTTCCAAATTAAATACTTTAGAAATTAATGATAGATAAATTCAAAAGTTCAACAAGATCTAAGACAAAAACGTCAAGTATTTCTGATTGGAGAAGGGTACATATAATACAAGGAAATAATTAAAATGGTACCTTGTAAAGAACAGATAGGGACATAAGACCATCATCTTTTGTAACAGCAGCAAGTGCTTGAACAGAGTACTTAGCCTGCCTTCGCGTGCCCTCTAGGCATAAACGCTCTAAAAGAAGATCAAGAGAGCTGAGAATAGAAGCAACGTCGATTTAGTTTCATAATCTTAGTATTTTTAACTTAGCATTGAAGACAAGAGGCTCTCAAGCAGCTGAACCTTGACGAGGCAAGCTGTTCACGAATATTGCCTCCAGCTTTCGATAAAACATGAGCAATGCCTTCTTTAAGCAGCTCATTATCCTCCTTCAGGAGTTCAACAATATCTTCTTCAAGACCAGACAAAAGTGAAGGGAAAAAACTAGATATTGCCTGCAAAAAATGAAGGGAAGTTTCAATAATAATATCGAACAAAGAGAAGTGACAGTGGTTCAGCATTTTAGGGATACAGGAGGTAAAAAAGGGGGCAGCCCAGTGCTTGACGCTCCCACTTGCGCAGGGTCGGGGGTCAGGTCCGACCACTTTGGGTATTTTGTACGCAGCCTTTCCCTGCATTTCTGCAAGAGGCTGTTTCCAGGACTCACCCGTGATCACTGCACCAGGGGGATATAGGAGGCACTTCTACTAAACAAAGATCGCTGATTACCTTTAGGTAGCGATGTTATTTATATAAACATGAGTCATCTGATCAATGATAATACCCTAATAGGATAACCATCAGCATTGCTAAATTGTTTAATCAAGCATCAGCAACTGCTGTTACAAAGTCATCCATGTAGGCCTACTCTTAGCCCTAAGAGGTTGTATGTGGAGTGTGTCGTGAGACGGTTAATTATGTCAGTCCTCACTAATATAACATACACCAGGTAGTCATTCAGGCAAGCCAATCCTTAGATAAAAGAGGAAGGCCTTCACCCTGGGAACAGCACCGACATCAATAAAAGCACTGAGTTACCCCAGAACCTGGCCTATTCTCCTCAAACCAATGTGTGCAAATTTTATGATGTTTCACGTCATAGGTCCCTGTCATCAGTAGGCATGCTACACCACTGCACGTGTTTCCTGCAGTGCGCTACTGCTGGTTTTTGAACAATCGGAAGCCAGAGGCCTAGAAGTATGTATGTTAATTCTAATTATCACACTTGTCCCTATGCTTTATGGATACAGCAGCTGCCAGTTGCATGTGTATTGTTATATCCTATTTTGTAAAGCTATAGACGTCCAACCAACTGATTTCCTGCTTCATAGCTACACCAACTCTATACCATAAGCTCACACAAAATCAGTCAACCTCCAGATTTGAAACATTCAAGGGAACCTCCTAAAAGAAATACGTAGTAATTGTTTGATCTAAGAGGCAAGCACTTGTCTCCTGGCATTGTTCCATATTCTCAATGCACAAATATAAGCAAACAAATAATTGATCGGCAAAATGTCTTGCCCAAAATCTAACTGTTTTTTTCCCTCAAAAAATCTAAGTGATTTAAGAAGTTATCTTACCGTTAAAAGATTCATACATGATGAGATCAGTTTTGTATTCCCAGAAGTCTTTTGTTCTGAAGCTTCCGAGAGAATCTCCTTGGCATACTCCTTGTTTACAAGTAAATATGAACATCTCATTGCTAATGCTCCCACAAATTCATAAAGTGCATGTTTTTCACCAAGTATCTTAAGCAAATCAGCCTGCAGATTATAGAGAAGGTTAAATCATTTAATTATGGAATATTTAGAAAAGAACAAGTATGCATGGTAATGGTTAGTATAAACATTTTCCACAATTTGGAGAATATATATGTGGAGATTGAATCAGTTGGAAACTGCGATAGCTTAGCTGGCAAGCACATCTTTCCTAGCAACTTGTGAAATAAATCGGAATCAAAAAATGGCAGAAGCTTGGAGTCAAGAAGAGACCACAGGCATCTTTTATCAGATTTCTCTTTCTCTTTTACATCTCTAGTGGGGAAACAAAATGACAATAGATAAATGAATTAGAAGGTACCCGAAGAGACCAGGCTTGCTCAAATGTAGTCGAACAATCAAGCAAGCTAGTGAATATTTTCCAGATATTGTCATCTTTTAGCTGATGAAGCATGTTCAAGTTCTCCTCGCACTTTGCAGGGTCACTGAATAAGCGAGACATGCTCCGAAAACATCCCAGGAATCTTTTTTGCAGATCAGGGTTTTCCTCCTGCATTATAGACAGGATTAGCAAGGTAAGATAATTAATCAACAGTGACATTTCAATAATCAAATTCAAGATTCACACAAACCTGGCTTAGTTGCCGAAGTGCCATGTACTTCAGCATTTCTTGTTGCAATCTGAAATTTGGGGAAAACGTATCACAACATTTATAGAAAGAGTTCATAATGAAAGTACCAAACTACGCAAAACCTCAGCTGACTATCTGACCTTTGCTTGTGCAAAAATATCTGTTCAAGAGCCTTGATTTCAACTTTATCACAGTGTGTAACAGCTGTTACCCAATGTTTCACTCTTCCCTTCGTGGGAAAATCTGGTGGAAACAATGAACCGCATAAAATTGATTCGATTGACTCTGGTCTGCACCGCATAAATAAATCAACCACGTCAGAATTCTCTCAACAATCCATGTCAAATGACCTAATCACTTTGACGCTGGAAAAAATTATTTAGCAAACTTTCATGCAGCGCTGCATACATCAGTTTTCATATGTATTACAAGCAGATAACAGCAGGTGCTCACATTGGACTAATTATGAACATCTAGAAAATAGAAATATTTTAAGAAAGACATGTGCTACTGTATCTAATAAACAATGAATAAATGTGGTTATTTGAAACTTTAAATGCCTATTATCTTGGCTACATTAAGTCATGACAAAGTCAAATAGTGAAAATTAGGGAAAGTCAGACAAAAAATGAGCTGAACACAGATGAACTAGATGCTAAATATCTGAGCCACACAACCATTCAATTGTGACTACAGAATATATGATTAAAATTTTATAAGCATGCTAAACTTTGGTTTCACATTGTGTAGCTGTAAAGCAAAGAAAAAATGAGGCACAAGAACAGTTCCGGTGTTACCTAAAATCTTTGTCATAAAGACATCTCAATATCTTTCCAGGTATCCACTCAAAATCATCAGAATTTGTTGAGCTATCCTTCTGGCAGTAATCCTTATAAATGTCTGCTAACCTCTCCATGGTATAGCACTTCACAGAAAGCTGTAGTTTCATGTTTTGAAAATACATCATACAGATCGAACTAAATAAGAGAAAAAATGAAATGTGGAAATGAGCAAAGATAAACTTACCGATTTATCACGGACACGCTCTGCTACTACTTTAATAGTATCAATTGTAATTGCATCAGGTGAGTGGCAAGCTATATCACACAGTGCAGCCACCACTCCCTTTCTCACATTTTCTTCATAATCCAACAATCTATCACAAAGTGCCTCTGCCAGGGAAACAGCCATCATTAAGACAGGATATTGATCAGTTAAATTAGATGAATAGCTATTAGGGAATATACTGCTTACTGGTAATTTCTGGAGCCTCAGGCCGGGAAGGGTTTGACATAAGACATCTTTTCAAATACTCGACCACAGAAACACGAATTTCAGCCACTCTATCAGTCAATCTCTTCAGGAACTCAGCAAAAAGCGACTTGAAAGATTCCAAGATAGGTGTTCCAGGTAAAGAAAAAATTTCCCCAAGTAATTCAACTGCTTTAGACCGAATATCTACTTCATCTGCCTAGAAATATCAAACATAAACTTTAATTAACAAGGGCGAACTATATAGAAGGAACCACTCAAATTCAGATATTGCACTTTAATTTCAAATTGATTTCTATTTTCAAATGCAATATATTCTATACCATCTGCTGTTAGTGCATAGGTATTTTCCCTTTCCCGTTATTAGTCCAGAGTAAGATCATACCAGTAGTTCCCCAGTTATATAAGGCACGGCCACCTTAACAACTTTTGGAGCGCACTGATACACATCAAGTATGATTCCATGATGATCAACTTGACCATTTGAAGAACTGCCATCCCCAGCCAATGATGATGTGAGGAACTTCTTTATGTACGGTTCAAGTTTTCCTGTCGAATGCTCAATAACATTGTGAGCGAGTTTACGCGCAGACATTGCAGCACCCTAGTTACCAAAAGTAGCAGAATCAATACTTTGGACGAAGAAATCAATATAAGAATCAGTTGGAACAGTCCATAAAGAACAGAAAACAACAACAAGGCCTTCAAGTACTTGACTAAGACAAAAACAAATCCAAAGAGCTATAAATTATTACCAAAATACATCAAAAGGAAAGGCACTCACAGTTTTCTTCTGGCCTAAAGCTGATAACAGCACGCGTAGAAGGCTCTCCTGTATATCTTCACTCTCATCTATGATTAGGGTCATTATGGTCTGCATTGACTTTACAATATTTTGTTCATGACTGTCACTGCATAAAAAGAGAAGTCAAACACAAGAGAAATCAAAAGGTTAAACACAAGGCAAAACAAAGTGTAGACTATTTGTGCTGCACACACTCTCCGAGAACCACATGATTAGCGGAAAATGTTGCCATTACTAATCAGTCGAATGGCGCAAAAAAAAAATGTTTCGGGTTTCTGTTTTAGGACAAGAACAATATTCCAGCGCTTGTTATTAACTAGGTTTCACGAAAATTATAATACTAGTACAAAGCAGTAGTTGAAGAATCATGAACTGCCCGGTGCATTGACATAGTTGACAGTTGATACAATAGAAATGCAGAAATTACCTGACAACTTCTAAGAATGTTCGAAACATGTCTGCGATTAGATCATCACATTCAAGGTCTAGCATCACAACACATGCTCGGTATCTAGCAACTGTTTCAAGAATAGCAACTCTCCTGCCAAATGATTGGCTATTCATGTCACTAAGTCCACGAAATGTACCCACAATCAGGTAAAATATGTCCTGCAAGAGAGAAAAAATAATCAACATTTAAATTCAGTCCAAACTTCATGGTTCGGTCATTTGATGTCATCTATAACCATTTCATATGATAGTTACCCTTAGAACATCATCATTGTAGGGAGCATCAGGGGCAGTTATTCTTGTAATTTCACAGAAGCAGGTTGCCAAGAGAACTTTGACATCTTCATCCTCATGTTTCAGCAACTCTTCTCTGGTGACAGCCTTTAAACATGGTTGGATCGCTTCCATCACGGAAGACCCCGGCGATTGTTCTATTCCATGTAAGCATTCCGCTGCTTCCTGCAGTACAATTATCATTAATAATGTATCTAGGTCTTACAAAGAAGAAATATTTTAAGTAAACAGACCATACAGGCAAACAATTCAATACCAAATAATAAAATATAAAAGAGGCAGCTTTAGAGAAATAGTAAAGGGTAAGCACTAAATCCTTAAGGCACAGTTATAATCCATGTTGTCCTTCTCCTTTTTTTTCGAAACGAGATTACCCACCCCCACTCAGAAGGCGGGGGTTGTCCTTCTACTCTATGTTCAATGAACAAAAACAGAAGGCGGAAAACAAATTGTAAGGAAATCTATATTTTCTAAACCATTGTCGCATTAATTGAAATATCCACTTTCCCAATCAAAAGAAAATTATCTAGCTTTTTAGCATTTCAGATCTGTAAAGCGCAACAGGAGCCGCCAGAGCTAATTGCGAAAGGGAAATTTAATAAAAAAAATAAAACGTAACAATAATTGGTCATGCCACAGAGCATGAGTGGTAACTTAGTAGGATCCTACGTCTTATCATGAAAATACTGTTCCAGTCTTCAAGATCTGTAGGCAGGGCACAGAAAACGCGACTGAAAAGAATGTTAAAAATACAGGTCCAGTTGTGATTAGAAATTATTTGCTACTCTCTTCTTAAAAGAAATGCTAGTTTTTCGACTGCGGCACCTGAAATAAATTTCTCAGTTTACAGGTAAGCAAGTTTAAAAGCTTTAGTTCCACAATTTTTATCTTATGCTACCTGAACATCAGAGCTATCTTCAGATGTTAGATTAAATCCAGTGGTAATGTTTAAAAATAATTTGGTTCTAGACCTAAAAATTATTTCTATCCAGTTCAAAGCCCTCTGTAAAAGTACACAAATCCCTATAAACAAGCATCAGGATATCCAAACTCAGGTAATAAAAGCGGCCTTTGATTTAGCATAGCCTTAAATGCGAGCAGAGCAGATCAGAAAATTATTATACTTACCACAAAAAGTTCAAAACCATAGGGCTTTGTTCATGGGTTATGCTATTTAGTATTTACTTCCATGAACTTCAGAATTGGAAAGCCACACATGGAGAAGCAAATACCAAGAAACTATCCATTTTTATACAGCTCTCCACATCCTAAACCTTAAGACAGAACTATCGACACCAGAATACACTAAGCCAAAACATGACCTCGTGGTATAAGATTCACTTTCTGCTTCTTGCCCTGACCAGTCCAGACTAAAGAACAAAAAAGAAGTAATGTATAGTTGGTTTCCGTATGTTGTGTGACAGTCTGACATACATATGTGCCATTCCAACATATGCACAGGTGTCAAATTCAGGTAGTTCAGAAAAGCATGATTCTGCAGCAAACTGAACGAATTGGTTTTATCCGACAAAATAATGTCCACCACTTACTAAAACGAAAACTACCATATAAACAGAGCATTAAAGGCACTTCATGACAGGACTACATACCGACACCATCCTAATCGTAATGGTTCCATGCAACACGCCGCAAGTCCTTCACACAAACTGCCAAACTAAGTATTTGCAGACCAAAACCTTGCCTTTCCAATAGCTACTCTGACTCCAAGTGCAACGGACGCGGCAATCAACCACCCGAAAATTGACACCTCCTACAGACTTGCAACGCCAATTGAACCCTGAACCCGAACAACAGCAATTCCAGATCCTGAACAGCAAGAACTAAACCATGATGTCCCCAATTGCATGCCCGCAGTTCCAGCACCTGAATCCAGAGGCTGCACTAAAGCACTTCCCTCGCTCAAAACAAACCAATTCCATGAAGAACCAGCAGGAATCTTCTAGCAAAGCACCAATTCAGCAGCTACAGGGGCCTCAACAGCACAAATTCGCCAAAACCTAACGAATTGGCTCCTAATTAGCCGCCCTCCGCACAAAAGCCCACGCCTTTGGAACCCTCCAAGCAGCTTAATTTGAACAGAACCAGCCTAATAAAGCACTCCGAACCCTGTTCCACAGCCGGAACCCCGCCACCAGCGCCGCATACGACACCACCCTAAACCCTAAACCTGCCGAATTGCCGCGCCTCGGCCACAGATCCACCCAGAACCCGCGCCATCCTCGACGCGGCCGCGAGCAGACAGCCCCCAACAGAAAACAAGCTTCGGAGGGAGTGTCCCTTTATCCGCAGGTCTCACCTCGAGGAGCTTGGCGAGCGCGTCCGCTGGCGCCGGAGCCGCCGCCTGCAGCTTCTCTCCGAGCTCCCGCAG
>LAPY01001567.1:66647-77062 GCA_000970635.1 Eragrostis tef
GACGTCCCGCGAGCCACAGGGGGCTACACCAGATTCCGCGCGCCAGCTAAGCAAGCAAGCGAGCGCGGCCGTGTCTCACCGACGTGCACCCCGCTCCACTCGCGTTTCCACCCTGTCCCCGGCGCGCCACCCCACCGGTCGGTCAAACAAGCCCCGCCCTCACCCACCCTCGCTGCCACCGGGGCCCCACCCTCGGTCCCCGCCTTCCCGCTCCGGCCGACACGCGGGCCCCGGCGGCCGCGCGGGTCACATGCGCGCCTCCCGGACTCCGAGAAGGCGAGCTACTCTCTCAGAAAAGAAACGATTTTTAGGCTCCTTTGTTTCTTTTGTTTTTACGGGGAGGGGAGAAGGCGAGGAGAATACTCCGCCACTCGAGGTATAAGTCCCCGCCATCAACCGCTTTTCCACCTCGATTCCTCTCCCCCTCCTCGCTCCTCTTATCCCTGCACCTTTCCTCTTCTTCCTCTACCAGTCCACCGGCCGCAAACTTTCCCCAACGTCTCTTGCCCCGTCCGCCGGATCAAACCAGTCAGCCTATCCATGTCGGTACGTGCCGCTCTGCTCTCGGATTCTTGTTGGTTTCATCTGGTTATTATTGCGAATTGTGTACTTGGTGTGTATGTGGCATGGATCGAGGTGGGCTACGCCTTATCTTGAATTTTAGTGCGAGTGCTAATTCGGAACCGAGAGTTAGTAGTCCCGTTGGCTGATGAGGAAACTTGTGTGGAAACTGAGGGGCATGGTACGCTGCTGGCAGGTTGTCGTTCGACTAATGGCTTCAGATGATTGATTCTAGGAAGCACCGAGCATCCCAAGTGTAGAGATGAATTTCGTTTTACCCTTAGTGCCACGGGCTCTTCATTTTGCAGATGGTGGTTGGGCAACATGAATTTGGCTCTCGTTTGTTCTCGATATGTGAGATATAGAAGAATGTAAGGTTACTAAAACAGAGCCAAATAGCACCATAATGTTTTGGGACTCCAAGACTAGATGCATAGGACATGATGCTTAATTGATAAAGCTGTAGAATGTTAAAAGGCAAATTTAGTCACCAAGTTGTAACATTGGAATGATTGGAGATGAGTAGACAGCTAGAGCAGATTTTCCAATCCATTTGATGAGAAGGATTTTTTCCCTGAATCATTGATCATCGATTGCCAATATTGTTGTTTGATACATAGTGACAGGTTTTTATGTTACAAAAGTAAAGGAATTCACGAGTCAAATGTGGAACCATGTACAACTGTAGTCCTGTAGTCATACAAGGGGCTGGATGCCTAACTACGAATTAAGAAGCTAGTTTAGTTGCTGAAGCTTAAGATGGAGTCAATAGCACATTTGGCGATTATGATTTAGAATTTTACTGGCCTCTTACACTGCTTCCGATAAATATTTGAAAGATGCCAGTTGAATCTTTCTTCTGTAAAAAGGCTATACTGTTGCAGTTGGACTTAAATATAGCTTTCCATGCATGCAAATTTGTTCAACAATCGGATTATTTGCTAGGAAAATTAAGGGCTCTTCGCCTCTTCGTATAAAGCATGAATCATTATTCTTTAAAAGGTTGTCAAATTAGTCATGCAAGGAAATGTCAGCTAGGCAGCTGAAATATCCACTCTGACCTTCATTGTCTGTTGGACAACTCAATGCATGGATTTCTTTATAAAGGTTTGGATACTATTAAAGTTCCTAGTCTTTTCCTGTTTCTGGTTGGCTCTCTATAGCTGTTTTCTATGAACTATCTGATCTCAAGAAGTATTCTTGATTTACTACTATGTTAGATGCACGTCCTTGCTGCAATCAAGCAGTGAAATTGTTCGTTCCGGCTTCCTATTTTTGTCATCTGTTTCAAAATTCTTGATTCCTGGAATGATACTCTGCATCTGATCATTTTACTTTGTCTGCATAATGCTGCTCTGGATCAGGGCACCTGCATACGAAATTGCAAGCCAGTAACTAAAGGCTGCCAACTGAATATTTGATTCTCTTGCTATTTTCGTCTCATGGTAGCTTTACTACAGTAATTGCTGCTTGCAAAAGCCTTCATGTCACTGTATTTGATAAGATGGTCATACATGATTTATCTTGTATGCCAGCATAACTGATATGACAAAGTTAACATCTTTTATTTATTTCTATTTACTGAGGTTGCTAAGTAGCTTACTCCTTTGCTACTTAGTACGAAAAACCACAAATTTCACTCTTTAACATGGATAATGGTGCTTTTTCTAGGAGGAATCAGGTCGCCCTTTACCTAAGTTTGGTGAATGGGATGTCAACGACCCAGCTTCTGCTGACGGATTCACAGTGATATTCAACAAAGCTAGAGACGAGAAGAAGGGCGGAAATGGGCAAGACACCGATTCTCCTTGCAAGGACACTAGGACTGAGAGGTCGGAATCATATGCTGCCAAGCCAAACTCGGTATGTGCTTCCATGATTTAAATCAGTGCCCTTTGTTGAATTTCTTTGATGAATCCACAATGCTGAATTCGTCTGTCCCGAGCTTTTGATTTGTTATTAACCATGGTATTCTCACGTGCAGAAGAAATGGTTTTGCTGTGTGACGTCCAGTCCTACACAATCCTGAGGATGATGGTTGCCTTGTGTAGCGAAGATACTGGGCTTTAAATTTTTTCCCTTTATACATACTATCATAAGTCCTTGTAGAGGTAGCCGAGGCTCTCTGGGCCTCTGGGATGGGTGCCTCATAAAACTCTGGAGCGTCTGTATGTATTTGTGAGGGTTATCAGACACAATTGGATAAGTGGTCTTCATTTGTGAAAGTGGACTTCTGGTTGTAATTCATATCTTCCGCTACGTCCATCTCAAAAGCGGCAATTCAGTGATGCGAATGGAGTGCATTATGTGAATATGTGGCAACAGTTCATGTTCGTTCGGAATGGCTATGAATATGTTGAAGTTCATGAATAGGCACGTTGAAGTCTGAATTTTCTTTTGGCATGTGTCTATAAATGATAAATGTCGCACATTAGCTTCCCTGATATTTTGACCTTTCAGCTTCTGTAGATTTGCAGTTACTCTTGATACTTCAAAATTATCTGTAATTGTTGTAAAAGAAAAAAAAACTATCTGTAATTTTGAAGTGTTCCCATTCTCTGTTGCTGGATGAAGAATGTCTGTCCTTTCATCCTCCAGCCCTCTTCTCCGTTCTCCCTCCGCTTCATCTCTACGGAGTTACTGCATTGTTGTCAGTAGTTGCAGTGCTTTCTTCCACGGCTTAAAATTTTAACCATTTAGAATCTTATCATTTAAAAGTACTAAATAAAAGTGAATGACAAAACTAACTGCAGGACTCTGTGCTAATTCGCGAAACGAAGAAGATGGTTACTGTAGCAAAACATAATTTAATTAGACTCGTTAGATTCGTCACGAAAATTAGCCTCCATCCGTTAAATGGTTTTGTAATTAGATTTTATTTAATACTTCGAAATGGTAAGATTTTCTTTGATGTAACAGAGCTTAAATCTTAGGCAGAGGAAACGAACACCCAGTTTATCACTAGAGTGCACTTTTAGAACAGTTTCAAAATTTAACGCATTAATTTTCATCTAAACGAAGTGTAAATTTACTTGATACAATTTCATTTGCATAGCCAAGAACAAATCCTAGCAAGAGCAACACGTGCACGATCAAGTCAACGCAAATGTGAGCGCCCATCAGTTTTGCCAGAGTTTGTTAGTTCAGAAGGAAAAATATCCGAACACGTTAGACTTGCTCGAGGGGGAGCAGAAGACCAATTGATGGCGTCGGTGACGGTGGTGAGCATGGCGCGGGCGCTGGTGGGTACCGCCGTCAGCAAGGCCGCCTCCGCCGCCGCCGACGAGGCGAGCCTCCTTCTCGGCGTCCAGAAGGAGATCTGGTACGTCCACCCTCCTGCGCCGCGCGCCGTTCCCCCCACAACCTCCACTCCTTCCTCCTCGTCCCTCAACCCACTAGCTCCCGCGGCTGGCGCACACTGTCATTCGGAGGAATTGCAGGCTAATAATTAAGAGTCTCGATGAGTATGTGGACGGGAGGCATTTTTTTCATCTGGCCTTTGCCTTGACGCGAATGAGAGCTCAACGCTGTTAATGTGGGTTTCGATTGAGCCCCCACAAATTTATCTTTTGAAAACTGAGAGTACTTTCTTCGACCAGTATGCACAAGCCTGCATGTTGCATGTACCTTTTTCATGTGGCCTAGATCGATCGTTTTACCTATATTGGCAGGCAAAATTTAGCAGAGTTTATTCCTACTTCCAAGCTGTCTAAAACAACGCCCTATTAATTTATGGGGGGTGCACTACGTCATGACTACATCATATATGTGCTGGGACTATTGGATTGCTGAATGCTGATGGAGTCTTATCCCCACACTCTTGCAGTAGTTACCACTCAAGCACGTAACACGTTATTCCTTTTCGATAAAAATCGCTGAACTCTCTCTTGATATTCTTCACTTCCTTGAACTCCTCTTAAATAGGAAAACATTGCTAGAAGTTATCTGTTACAATGTTTTAAAATACCGCAATCTGATAGAGTTTATTGGTAATTTAGCATCTATGAGGTAATATTGCTTTGCCTGGTCACCAGCGCAAAGGTGTTTGCAGTCTTTGCTGGGTTTAGCAACCAATAAATGATCTTTTATGCTTCATACAGTTTGCCAATGAACTGCATGGAATGAACTGGTCATTCGCCAAGTTGTTTTTTTTCTCTCTCTCCCTTTTTTGTAGGGATCAATTTGGGTTCATGTGTAATGTACGGCAGATTGGTGTTTTGGACTTGGTTTTAGTATCAAATTAAGTATCTTTACAATATATCTGCACAGATAGATAAAAACGTTAATATTAGCTATACTTTTGTTATGAGATTTGTTTATTCCTTTTTGAGCCACTGATCGGTATTTTTGTGAATCGACGTTGAATTTTTGAACCTTTGTTTTGTAGGTACATCAAAGATGAGTTAAAAACAATTCAGGCATTCCTGAGAGCTGCTGAAGTAGCAAAGAAGAAAGACGATTTGTTAAATGTATGGGCGGAACAAGTGCAAGATCTGTCCTATGACATTGAAGATTGCTTAGATGAGTTTAAAATTCACGTGAAGAGCCAAAGCCTGTCACGCCAACTAATGAAGCTTGGTGATCGCCACCGGATTGCTATCCAGATCCGTAACCTCAAATCAAGAGTTGAAGAAGTGAGCAACAGGAACACAAGGTACAGCCTAATCAAGCCCATTTCCTCTAGCAGCACAGATGAGAGGGATTTCTACATGGAAGACATTCGCAACTAATCAGCCAACAACATAGATGAGTCAGAGCTTGTGGGCTTTTCTACACCGAAAAGGGAACTCCTTAAGCTGATAGATGTCAGTAGTGACTATGGTCCCATGAAGGTGATCTGTATCATTGGTATGGGTGGTTTAGGCAAGACTACTCTAGCAAGAAAGACATATGAAAACAAGGAAGATATTCTGAAAAACTTTTCATGCTATGCTTGGGTCACTGTGTCACAGTCTTTTGATCGGAGGGAGATTCTAAAAGATATGATCAGACAACTTTTGGGTGCGGATTCATTGGACAAACTCTTGAAAGGGCTTCAAGGGAATTTGTTGGTCCAAGTGAACCATCTTGCTGATTTCTTGGTAGAAGGTTTGAAGGAGAAAAGGTACTTTGTCGTCTTTGATGACCTATGGACCATAGATGCATGGAATTGGATTAATGATATTGCTTTTCTAAAGAATAACAACACAGGTAGTCGTATATTAATAACAACACGAGATGCTGGCTTAGCTGAGAGTTGTACTCCTGGATCACTTATTTACCACCTTGAGCCTCTTCAAATAGATGATGCTATACATTTGCTACTAAGAAAGACGCACATAAGACACCAAGGAGTGGAAACTGGTGAGAACATGAAGAACATAGTTACTAAGCTTGTAAAAAAGTGCGGTTGTTTACCACTGGCTGTGCTCAGTATCAGAGGTATACTTGCGACTAAAAGTATAGCAGAGTGGGAGAAGTTTTATAAAGAACTCCCTTCAGAGCTTGAGAACAATCCAAACCTCGAAGCAATGAGGAGGATGGTTACCCTAAGTTATGTCCACTTGCCATCGCATTTGAAGCCATGTTTTCTCTACCTAAGCATCTTCCCTGAGGATTTTGAAATTCAAAGGAGGCGTCTGGTCAATAGATGGATAGCAGAGGGCTTTGTTAGAGCCAGGGATGGAGTGAACATTGAGGATGTTG
Organism: Eragrostis tef; assembly: GCA_000970635.1. Lineage (NCBI taxonomy): Eukaryota > Viridiplantae > Streptophyta > Magnoliopsida > Poales > Poaceae > Eragrostis > Eragrostis tef. Next base: position 72,894 of record LAPY01001567.1, read on the forward strand.
GAAATAGTCACTTCAATGAGCTAATCAACCGAAGTATGATTCAACCATCAAACGTTAATATAGAAGGTGTGATCAAAAGCTGCAGGGTCCATGATATCATGCGTGATATCATAGTTTCAATTTCTAAAGAGGAAAACTTTGTACTCTTGGCTAAAGATAACACCACTACTATAGAGGAGAAAGTCCGTCATGTCGCGTTCCATGGGAGCAAGTGCTCAGAAATATGCTTGGATTGGAGTTGTGTCCGTTCAATATCTATATTTGGTAATAGGCCAATAGGGTCAGCGCCTTCATTTGGTTCACCACAATTGAGAATGTTGAGAGTCTTGGACTTGGAATGTGCAGAGTTTAAAATCAGACAAAAAGATGCCAGTTACATTGGGCTGTTACGCCACATGAAATACTTGAATGTTGCTAGAGCTTCCAATATTTTTGCATTTCCTCGATCCATAGGAAGGCTGAGATGCTTACAAACCTTGGACATGAGGGAAGCAAATATTTCAGCAGTAACAACTGAGATTACTAAACTCCGAAGTCTTCGTAGCCTTCGGTGTAGCAGAAGATTTGGTTTTGGTTATTTTAACATAATAAAAAATCCAAAAGAGTGCATGAGTATGACAGTGTGCTTGCCCATTATGTTCACACCTCTAGTTAATTTCAATGACCGGGGCAACCTACTTTCTGAGATACGGATGGCCTGTTCAGTCCGTTGTTCTGATACAAAAGGTGTAAAGATGCCTAGGGGAATCAATCACCTGAAAGAGTTACGGATACTAGAGGTTGTGGACATCAGAGGAACTAGTAAGAAAGCAATAGCAGAGCTAGGGGAGCTCAGTCAGCTAAGAAAATTAAGTGTGACATCAAAAGATGCCACTGAGAACAAATACAAGGTATTTTGTGCTGCTATTGGAAAGCTCACTTCCCTCCAATCTCTCTGTGTGGGTGCTGAGGGATCGTTGGATGTCGGAGCACTTGAATGGCTAAATTCTGTTTCCTGCCCTCCGCCCCTCCTGAGAAGTCTAAAGCTGAATGGATCTCTTTCAGAAATGCCACGTTGGTTTGGGAACCTTACGCAGCTAGTGAAGATGCACTTATCGAGGAGCAGACTAAAAGATGGTATAATGATGGAGACCGTTGGTGCACTTCCTAATCTCATGCTCCTTCGTCTTTATCGTAATGCTTATGTCGGGGAGAAATTAGTGTTCAGAAGGGGGGCATTCCCAAATCTCAAAGAAATTGATATTTACTTTTCGGAGCAGCTGAGTGAGATCATATTTGAAGATGGCACGTCACCTCAGATGGGAAATATTGAAATCTATGGTTGCAGGTTGGAATCAGGGATTGTTGGCATCAAGCATCTTCCAAGGATTAACATTATTGTACTGCAATATGATGGTGAGGTGGCAAAGTTTGACATGCTGCGTGGAGAAGTGGATGCACACCCAAATAATCCTTTGTTGCAAATGCCGAAGGACAAAAGGCATAGTTGAAGTAAATGCTGAATCTCTGCCTGAGCATGAAGTTGACAGCTCGTCGCACTGATCTGGCTTTGACTAATGATGCCCCGCACCCATGCACCAATGGACTCTCAAGTGATTCATATTTACAATGAGAGGTTATTCCTGCACTGAAATTTGCCTGACGTGCTATTATTAACTGAGGTGTTACAATCTGTCTTATTTTCAGTGGGTAAGTTAACTTCTCAAGTTAAGCTAAGAGGAACCGTACATCACGCTATTTATCGACACCCTCCTTCGGGGATGTAAATATGCAGTGCTTATGCTCTGTGCTAAGCTTGAGGTTGAGAAGGATGCATAGAAAATCTTACAACATGTGTATGTCAGTATTTTTCTCTAGACGGAACGATAAAATTGCTTTGCAATCTTCGGTTCAGGATAGCTAGGTTATCAGAAACATAATTTTCGGTAATATGGTGACTACAACAGCCAATTTTATGTGGCATACTGGTCCTTTATGCATGCCGTCATGTAAGTTAATATTTCAAAGAGATAGCTACAACAACAAAAATTTAAACTAGACGACATTGCCGACTGTTTCTTTGTTATATGTTTTTTTTTGAGGAGTAATTTCTTTGTGATATGTGTCGTTGCGAGCATTTGCTTCTTTGAATAACAAGACCCAATTGCTCTTGTTCTCCGTATTCAGGAAGGTCGCGCGCGTGGCCCAGTCTGCTTCCCACATGGGCCTGGCCCACTACCTACCTTCTCTATCTCTACAACTTATGAATTCTCTTCTTGTCGTCATTGCAAGGCTTGCATGCGTTGATGGAGTTGCGTGTGGGACATCTATTTCCTGCCTGAGCACATAATTAGGCCGTGCTGTAAAGAATTGGCTCCTTACGAGCAACATTTCACTGAGTAATCTTTATTTGTTTTACAGTGAAGTGATGAGGGCGTGGTGTGATGAGGACATGGCGATATGAGGTGGAAGGAAAAAGATCAAGGATAGTTGAAAAGAAAGCCACTATGGCTCGGATTAGCAGTGATTCTTGTTGCTGTGCTGCAGCTGTAGAACGAAAACAAAGCCACTTTGTTTCCTGATGCTGCGCAGCAACAAATTTTGTGGTAGGCAAATAGATTATGTGATGTGCTAAGGACATGCATGGATGTTAGTCAACGGTGTTTCATTATTAATTGGTTCATAATTTCCATATAACTGAACATTGTTGCCAAACCAAGTTCTGGTAAGCCAGAGTAGTAGATGATACGTGAATACAGGATCTATTTTGTAAAGCATGTACATATTCTTCCCTAAAAAAAATCTTATAGATACGATGTTTTTGTTTTTATGTTTCTGCATTGTCAACTACAAAAAAAGATGCCACAAACTATTCCTAGCCTGAAAGGTTGAACTGCTCATAGAGTTGTAAACTAGGCATCAACCTTCTATCACTGATACATGACACTTCATCATATGCTTTGAGTAATTCTTTTTCTAATGCTTGTTCATAGTGTTTATGTTAAACAAACAAGTTATGAAAATAAATATCTCTGTTCTTTTAGACGTCCATAAACGGGACACTCATTAATTGTTTAAATGAATAAATGCTTATTTGTTTTAACACGTCAAAGTTGCATGATAACCATTTCTAGCTTTTGTAGGGAAATACTTCGATTGTGTTGCTCTAAACACCTGTAGCAACGCACGGGCGCGCACCTAGTATCCAGATGAAGTAGAGAGACGCCAAATCGCCGATGCGGGAACCTGGGCGGAGTGCGGCGAGGCATGGCGGCCAGAGCGCCGCCGGCTGCCGGCGGTAGAGGAGGGCGCAGGGGTTAGTGTTTCGGGGTTGTCAGGAGTTCGAGCGCCGGACATAGAGGAGGGTTGGGGGGCGGCAGTCGTCGACACGGTGCCGGGCGGCGGTGCGGGGTAGGCGGCGATAGCGACTGCAGGCGGCGAGGCGCCGCCGGCTAACGGAGGTGGTGACGGGCGGGGGAGGGGCTGGGGCTGGCACAGGGGGCGTCGGAGTCGCGCGGACGGGGGTGACGGTCGACGAAGGTTGAGGAAAAACTCGGGTGACGAAAGAAGAAGACACAACACAGCCGGTCGGACTCCTGCGACAGGACGCGGCATAACCGCTCCCGCGCGGACACTGTGTGTATCTTCCAATGATCGTGATGAGGTGCAGAGATGCGTCGAGATTATTCTCTTGTCTCCTTTTTCCGTGCATTATTTGACATCCCGCTGGCTCTCTTCTTGGCCGTCCCGTTCGATGGAATGTCTCGAAGCTGGAAGGGAGCTGCTGGAATGGGCGGGACTGCATCGGTGCCACGACCTCTTTGGTAAGTAATAACTGTTTAAAATATGATAATGACAGTTAAGACTTAAGAGTACGGTGGCAGCCCGTTAGAAAATGCCAGAATCTCATATCGGAAACAAACAGGACAAGGGGAGAGAGAAATAAAGTAGTATACTGGGACTACCCCATCCAGATAACATGCATGCTAACCGACATTTAGGGGCGGTGAAGTTTTGCTGGTAAATTGTTGACGTAATTCACGCATTTTTGTGGATGGGCCGGGCAAGGGTTTACTGATACCATCGTCTTTCTTCTCACGTCGATCTCAACTCAACCGTCCATAATGACTCCCCCTCGCAGACTATAAAGCAAACGACGTCAGGGTTCTCCTCGTATAACTTCGTATAAT
>LAPY01001567.1:91818-104615 GCA_000970635.1 Eragrostis tef
ACGCTTCCGCGCCTTTTGTTGACGCGCCGCGGCGACAAGAGCACGCCCCGCTCCTCTCCCTTTCGTTCTCGCTCTCATTTCGTCGCCCCGGCCTCCCCAAACCCTAGCTCCACCATTGCTGCCTGAAGCTCGTTCTCGGCTTGCCGTTTCCCGAGCTTCCCTGGCCGAGCTGCTGCGCAAAAGGATGCACCGCGCCGCGCTGGAGCTCGCCATGCAACCCGTTCCTCCTTTCCTGGTTTGAGAAGCGCGGATTTGGTCATCTTCTCCGAGCCCGGCAAGTCGAGCTTCCTCATTGCTATCGTCGATTCCCCGCTCTCCGGTGAGCCCTGCTCAAATCCCTCGCGTCCCGAGCTGCGCAAGGCATTCGCGCACATCCCTAACCCCCCGATTCTCTGTTTCCGCAGCTCAACTCGTCGGAACTGCAATGCCCTCCTCCCGCCGCCGTCGAGCCGTCGCGGCCCCCCTCCATCTAGCACCCACCTCCTGAGTGCCTCGTCGTCAATGCGTACTGTACCAAGCTTCGTGGATCCGCGAGGAACCTCCACGTCCAGATCTTGTCCGCCCCCGAGCTCTCTGTCGCTTCCAAGACGACGCCGGACTTTCGCCACCGCCGCCACTCGTCGCCGAGTTTCTTCTGGCCTTCCCCACGAGCTCCAAGTCGTCGAGGTGAGCTCGCCGTCCCACACTCTACCTTCCAATGCTAGTCCCGTGCCGAAAAGCCGTCAGGAACTCCTTTCCGGCGAGTGCTGCCACACTCCGGGGAACGGCGCCGGCCAGCGTGCCGCGGGCCACAGCGCCGGGATCTCGTGGTACAACGCCGGATCCGGTATGACCGCGCGTGTAGCCCTCCGTGTGTCCTCGCATGCGAGTGGCTGAATCTTTTATGACCAGCCCAGATCCGATGCGGCCATGACTCTGTGGTCACCTTTGTGGCTCCGATCTGATTGGCCCTCCCATTTTTCAATTTTTTCCGAATATCTGTAAATTATCGAAAATTGTCTTAAGCTTGTAAAATGCATAATAAATTGTATACACATCAAAAAAATGTGAAACCAATTGTTCTGGATTCCTTATGTTCAGATCCATCCAGAAAAAATGCCAAATCACACAAATCAAGTTTTGTGTTTTCTATAAAAATACTTTTTTTTTCAGATATTGTTGCTCTATAAATCCTGAACTTGTGCATGTCTGTTAATCTACCGTCAACCCTGTTGCTTTATAAATCCTGAACTCATGCATGTCATATCCTGTTTAATTATTTAAATATGATTTAAATCGTGTCCTGCATTGTTTAAATTTGAATAAATAATCCAGAATACAATAAATCGTCAAACTTTACTGTAAATTACTTCGAGTGGTACTGCGCTAATTTCCAAAGTTAATTACACTAATAAATTAACTTGAATTAAATTAAGTAAGTAACTTAAACAAGAGTTAATGAAGGAAATATTTAAGTTAATCACTCTATTGGTACAGTGTAAATGACTGTCTCTTTATGTAATTAAATCATGTTTGCATCATGTTAATGCATCTAACTTGCATTGATTCTTTGTCATGACGTATAGTGACAGAGACGACTCCGGAGCCCCCTTGACTTCCAGCTGCCGAAGGAAGAGGCACAGGAGGAGGAGGAGCAGATTGACCCTGTAGCTGACCCAGCTAGTGTAGCTCCTGAGCCAGGCAAGCTCCGGTGCACGCCTACCAGTTAGATATTATTTTCTCTCTTGATTGAGAATAGTAATTGTTTGTGCATTAGGTTTATTAGGAGTTGCTGTGAAACCTTAGAAGTGCACTAGGAATTCCCTTCCATATCCTACCTTTTGTCCTATTTGGTAGATGTTTGTCTAGGTTTATTGTTAGAATCTGCTTGGCTTAGTGGCTAGCGAACGGTAGAAGTCGAGTGGTAGGTCTCACTCGCATGATAGGAATCACCTTGGATTGTACTAGAAGGATTTAGAATTTGTTGAGACTTGACGGGAATTTGTTTGTATAGGATGGTTAGAGAAGGCTGGGCCTTCACGATGGTAGTCCCATCTGTGTCGATTAAGGACTATCCATTATTGGCCTGTTGAGCAAGTTCGAACATAATGATCACATGCTAGTGTTTTATGGGCCTAGTAAACTGACGTAGCCTGTGTCGCCCTAGTGTGCCGTGGAAGCCTGCTCTTTTTATCATGGTATTCGGGGAGAGAAGGGATGCTTCCCGAACGGGGCATACGTCTGGGACGGGAACTATGGCAGGAGGGCATTTCTCTGGAGGAGTTGGATCCGGCCTAGCTCTAAGAAGAACAGTGCGAAAGGTTGCCATATGTGGCCGTTGTGCATGCATATGTCGTGTGGTCAGGTTTCTCCTACAGAATGTACATTGATGCCGCCGCTCTCAGAAATGAGCACCCACTTGTTCACTGCCTCACATCATGGTGTGTTATGATTGATGATGATGCTTTAGTACTGTTATATTTATATCTCATTACTGATATACTGCTTATTTGATGTATTGTTACTTTATATCTGTTTTAAAGATAAGTGCACTGTTTTATTGTCTAAGTAATTAATCTAAAATAAAAATGGAAAGTAAGGACTAAGTAATTAGTGTGGTTTTATAGTATGAGTCAGCCTACCTCTTTGTAGCCTTGCATGCTAGGAGTCGGCCGTAGTTAGCCAAGTTGACGGGTAAGTCTTGTTGAGTATTAGTTGCTTAGGGTTTGGCTCTTTATGCTTTTGTGCAGGTTTGTTCTTGCTTCCGCTGATGTTGGTGGAGCTTCCAGCAGGTCCACATCGTGGGGCTTTGATGTGCGGCCTTTGTATCGTCGAGAGTAGTAGTTAAAACTTGTTGTAATAATTGAAAGACTTAAATTATGCTTATTTATATGATGTACTATTGTGTCTGTTCATCAACACTTTGGACTCGATCATGCGAATAGCGGAAATGCTACATTGATATATAAAGATAATTTTATTTATGAAAAATATATAATGTCCATAGTAATTAATTTGTTCTTGAGCAGGATTTCTGGTGTAGTGAGTTTTCGAGTATTTTATGGAGAAGGTCAAATTGAGCATCGTGACTACATGGTAGATTTGAGTAATTTCCAGTATGTCGATAGTGCTTTGAATGATCCGGTAGAGATGCGGCGAGGCAAAGTGTATGGCTGGTTACATAGTCTCTTGAATGTCAATCCTTTAGAGTACTGGTTTGTAGTGAGAGCTATGATTCCTCGAAAGCATGGAGGCTCATGAAAATGAGAACTTGTAGAGATGAGAAGCTTTAAAAATTGGAACCAATTTGTGACTATGGGATTGCAACGACATTTTGCTCACTTGTTGCTGGTGCAATGTAATCCAGCGACGACCCGCTTGGAGGAGGAGGTTGATGAGAATGTCATAAATGCGGAGCAAGATGGAGTTGGTGGACAGATTGTTCGTGAGGAGCAATATGTTGGTGCCGAGCCAAGTCACGTAGCTGCAAATCCTGTGGTTCATCGAACCACTAAGGATGGGTTGCAAATAAATGTTGGCACACTAGAAGCAGATTCAGGGGAGGTCAATGAGGCAATTGTTGATGAAATGTACAGAGATGATGACGCGTTTCGTACCTTTGTTGATGGAATGGCTAGTCAGGGATGGGGCATAAGATATGAAGAGCCGCAGGCCTGGATCAATACGGAGAACTTAGTTGTTAATGATGGCCACAATTCATGTTGCGAGTATGATGCTATAGAGGTGCATCAGGGGCAAGCGACTTATGTATATGTTCAAGAAGCTGTGCAAACAGAACCGGAGGAGCAAATTTGACATATTATGAGGCGAGCTGGACAAGCTCACTGGCAACTACATGGAGGATGTTAAAAAGAAACCTCCTATGCTGCCTGACGAGGAGCTGAAGGGGTTAGATCCTTTGCCTAATGAATCGCAGGACAAGATTAGGCGCAAAAGGGGTGGGGTGAAGTGCTTCTCAGATTGGATCAAGGATGAGCCGATGGAGAAATGGGCATTGATAGCAGATACGGATGGAACACGCTATGATATTATGACCACTAATTGGGCAGAAGTTTATAACTGGGTAATGAAAGGCACTAGGTGCTTGCCTTTAGCGGGGATTCTGGAGGGTATCACTCGTAGGATACAAACGTACCTGCAAGATCGCTACCCACAAGTGGTGTTCAGTGTTAAGATCACTGATTACATCAAAGAAAAGAGTGCGAAGGGGCAGATGCATGTGGTTAGGAGAACAAATAATATGGATTTTGTCTTCAAAGTCTTATTGCGAAGAAAGAGCGGACTTGGGATTGGTCGATCAGAAGTGACAATGGAATGCACCTTGTGACCGTAATTGAACAAATGCGAATGCAGTTGCAATAAGCCGAAGCTAATGCATTTGCCTTGCTCACATGTATTCACTGGATGTGCCAAGGCAAAGATTGATCCTCATCACTTCATATCACTGTACTACCTCAAGGAAGCTGTGATGGCTACATGGCAAGGCGAGCTATTGGGGTGGCTGGTTGTGGCGAACTCGTCGTCCGGTCTGCCTCCAGCCGCACCTTTCATGCCTACTCCTGGATGGAGCATAGGTACAATAACATGTCAATGTTGTATTTGTAACATTGTGTTATTATAATCTAACATTGCTGTTTTATAGGCCCTTCAGCACAGTTCGCCTCGCCCGACTACTCTTTGCACTCTGCTTCTGGGAGCTTAATGCATGGGGCCTCGTATGGACAATCAGATGTGCAAGGGGCTCCTCCACCGCAGCCTACGCAGCAGTTTCCTTCGACACCACACGAGTTCTCTATTTCTTTAATTTTTGCCATAGACACCCCAACTCTGCAATTTTCCTTTAAAATACTATTATTTTTTTAAAAAATCCGTTTGACTTGCCAAGTGTCCTGGAGGCCTCTCGGAATTTACATTTGTCCTTTATGTAACGAATATCAGACGGCAATGTGTACAGAAGAACGGAGTCACTGCAGTTGCTACGTTGCGCTTCACAAGTTTAAAGAAGTTTGCACTGAAGGACGCTCGTGCAAAGAGTCTTGGTGGTGCTTAATGTAATTGAATCCAGTTCACTTCAGCAGATTGTGCAAAAAGTCGTGAAATCGCCTGCTTTCCGTTTTCCCTATGTAATTAAACTGTACCAGTTGCTCGTTGCAGCTTGCGAGTTGTCCTTGATGGACTATTGCAGCTTTGCTACTGGATGCTGCCTGCCTAGTGCCTACTGCGGTGTGTGATTATGTCATCCCTTGTATGTTCTGATCAAGGGTCTGTTCCATGTGTACAATATTTTTTTTTTGTCATCCTTTGTATGCTACTTCCTCCGTTTGCTTTTACTTGACACTATATTTTACTGTAGCGATTTTGACCATCCGTTTTTTTCTATAAAGTTTACGCGCATGCAAACCTCATCTGCATCGTCAATGTAACGACCAACAAAAGCTGCCGGTTGCTTGACCCCGTCACTGGAGATCAGTATCCAGTTCCTGACGGATTGGCGGAAGAACATGCGGCGCAGAAGCATGACATCAGCCCCTCCCAGACCTTTCCTTCTGTTTGGGCTCGTCTCCTCAACAGCGGAACGCAAGGTGCTTCGTGTGCTTGACACCTCATGATCCAACACAACCAGTACCGACAGCAATCCTATTAGGCAGCTTTGCGAGGTCTTTACCCTTGGCATCAGCAGTGCTACTCATCATCAAATATGGAGGGGAAAGAAGGCCCCTCCGAATAGACTGGCCGTCACGGAAAAATGTGTACAATATAGTATTCTGCAAATCTATATATCTTATATAGATGCAATCCACTAAAAGTCATTTACTCCTATAAAACTGAACTCTCATGAGTCCACATCACGCTAGTTGTTTCATCCGTTGGATCACAGTTAACAGCACATCCCGTCCGTTGCTTTCCAACCAATGGCATTCCTTCCTCACCAATTGCACAGGTTACCTATCCAAAGCATCACAGGCACAGCCCCTCCGGCCCCTGCTGTATTCAAAATCCAATTAATCAATCGGTTTTCCTTTCCTTCCTTTAATCTTTGTTTTTTTTAAGATTACACAGTACAACTCAGACACTCACAACGCACGCACGCTCACCTTTATAAACTCACATACGTAAACCCTAAACCTATGAGCATCTTCGAAGACTGAGCCGGCAAATCATCCAGATTGACGAAGTCACCACTGGCGCCTCGCTGTCGATGGCCATGTCGCCTACCGCTGAAAGCACAAATGCCGTTAAATCATAGAAAATTCGCTCCCACCAGGAGTCGAACCCAGGATCTCAAAGGTTCTACTCGAGTGTCTTAACCACCAGGCAAGACCCCTTTCACCTTTCCATCAGTCTCCAACACCCTACGCTTTGCAAAGCATCAGTTATAAACCCTTCCTGTTGTAAATGGTGCTTAATGGTCCAAATAACCACCATTGATTCCTATATTTTGACGCATGCCTTCTGCTCCTTGCTGCCACGCAATGCATGTCAATCGAACCATCTCTGTGGACACGAGACAGTCGATCAGCCAGGCTTCATGTGATTTATTTACCTCCTTGTAAACAACGCCTCCATTTCGCACCACTCCTCCAGAGATATATGAAAATACTCTTCAATTTTTTCCTTCTTAGTTTTTTTATTTCTTCAGACGTTTAAATTCTGTTCTTATCATGGCGTTATTTTTTTCTACAGATTGGTATTCGCCATGAGAATCCAATTTCTTCAACATCAGGTGGCAACACATTTGGAATCAACTTCTCATTTTTCAGAATTACGAAGTATTTCTTCTTAATGTAATTAAAGTTGAAGGTGAGACGTAAGTCTCCGATTGTGCCCTGTACCTTTTTTTCAGTACCATGCTTTAGTAAATTTCGTGAAATTTAAATCCTTCATCTTCTCCTTTTTATTTACCTTCTTCTTTTCAATTGGATGTTCCTACATTGGTTATTTGATCTATCAAAAAAAATTCAGTATTCACTTCACCTGATGTACGTACATAGTATATTATGCTTCTACAGTTGGAGGAGCATTTGTCAAAATCCTAAATTAGGAGGAATGACAGCTCAATATTTTTGTGTTTTCTATCTACTTGGAATGAATATCAACCATAAGTCTCTAATGTGTGCAGTAGGTACTCAGTAATCCTGCATGTTCTGTTACCATTTGGCACTCTCAACACATTACTCTAAAGTTTTAATTCCCCTCTTAATGGTGCTCCAGCAACCATTCACCGTAATGGACTTAGTCGATCACTTATGTAACTGCCAGAATGTGGACAGATGCATAGGAACGAAAATTAACTGAAATTTTGATTCACCATTTCCATTGAAGGGTTCCAGAGCTAACAAAAAAACCTTCATGATTTCTTTCGGGTACAGTTGTTTTAGCAAAATTCCACCAAATTAGTTGTGTGATTAATTGTTTCATTACTACCTCTACTTTATTTCTGATCCAATCCTTCCTATATTGACTGCCATTTTCTGTCCGAATCTCAAATGTTTGCAGATCGAACATCACACATTTAATTGATACTTTACCATATATTTTAAGCAAGACACGTTATGTTTGTTTGAATTTTCCTGTGATTCTCTGTACATAATGGATGCTCAAAATTGGTCATTACATCAGTTCTTTCCATTTTTCAAATAATCACAAACTTTACTAGTGATTTGCCGGTTCAGTCTTCGAAGATGCTCATAGAGGTAGGGTTTGCGTATGTGCGTTCATAGAGGTGAGTGCGCGTGCGTTGTGAGTGTCTGAGTTGTACTGTGTAACCTCAAAAAAAAACTTTACAGGTGATTTTCCCTGCTTTTATATTTGCGTTTTTGTCTATCCTAAGTGGAAGAATGAATACAACATCCCATCATTTGAAGCTTTCCAATAACTTATACTGTATTCAACCTCTAGAAATCAGATGCTAACATTTTTTTTACCTATTAACAAAAGAGAGGGCACATATGGCACCATTGGAGTCAAGTTACGTTAATTGATCATTTGGTAACACTGTTTTGGATGGGCTAATAATTTGTTGGTGAGATATCTTACTTTGAGTTTATTTTTTCTCATGAAATTATATTTATGTCCCGAAGCAACGTGCGGGAAATCATCTAGTTAGATTAGCTCAGAGAACCAGACGCTACAATGAGAAAAAAAAACGACTTTCTAACGCTTCTCAGGAGAGGCGTTGGGCCCGATTAGCTAATTTATTTTGGGCGAAGCCCACATGCAATCGCTCTTCTGAAAATAAATATCAAAGCCCACCTGCACTTGCCATTGCTCCATTAGAGCGTAGAGCCACAGTCAGAGGTGAAAACGGGTCGAATACGAGTGGATGGTGCTCATCCCCTATCCTATCTTATATTTTTTTGTTCGGATTCGGAGTCAGAGCGGATAGTCCCGGATAATTATTTGTGCATTTCATAGCCTGTCCTATATTTTTTTGTACGGATTTGGAGTCAGACACGGGTATTATCGTAAAGTTTGAAATAATGAAATATCAAAGGTTGGAGAAAAAATAGGAGTAAAGAATGACATATTAACCATCGATACACATGGTAAAAAATAAATTGTCTTTTATTAATGTTAATCTCTCGATTTTATACCATATTCTTAGGTATATAATCGTTATAAATTTACTCAGATCACATGATACTCGAATTCGGGACGGATATCACTCGTCCCTGTATCCTATTCCGTAAATATTTTTCGGATTCAAATTCGAACATGGATAGTGTCGAGTAATTATTGATGCATCCTGTATTTGCTTATATTTTTTTTTGAATTCGACAGTCGGTCGAGCGAATATTATCCGTCCTGTTTTCAGCCTAGTTCCTAGCTAAGCTGACACCATCGCATCGTCTCATGGAGCTGACACCGGTAACCTGGTCGGCTGGCTTTGCCCCTGTCTCTCTCCATGGTGTTGCCTCTGTTTCTACGCTCGGTGTTTATTTGGCATCTCGTTCCTGGGCACTCCCGGCCTTGGAGTTAAAGGCGCCCGCTACCTGTTCGACGGAATGCCTCAGAGCCGGAAGGGCGCTGCTGCGAAGATTGGCGAGAACTGCATCTGTGTCTACCTTTCCTTGACCACTCAGGTAAGTAACTGTTGCACTATAATAAAAGTAAAGAGTATGAGGGTAAAAACTAAACATACAACCCTGTTAGTAAATGCAAGCATCCCTTTTGCGTGAAAAAAGGGGTAAGGTGAAAAAAAGGAAAAGTAAGAAAAAGCTAGAGCATAATACGAAATACAAGGGCTTAAGTTTCGCATCTCCATAAAGACGCCTTTTGCTTTTGTCTTTATCCTTATCCTTTTCTTTCTTTTATTCCATTTTATTTTTGTGCACTTCGCGTCTTCTGCATGTGATCATGATGGCTAGCGCAGAGCTTCCTAATAAAATTATACTCACCAGTATATTAATTATCATTGTTGGTCCGCTGATGCCCAGAGCGTAGACGCATGGAACCGATCCCTTGCTTGAGATGTGTTTGCAGCCTGTTAGTAAAATGCGAGCATCCCTTTTCTTTGCATGAAAAAAGGGTAAAGCAAAAGGAAAAGTAAGAAAAGCCATAGCATTTAAGCATAATACAAAGTAGAAGGCTTTCAATTTCATGGCTTCATACATGCAACTTTTTCTTCTCTCTTTATAGTATACGTGGTTCTTTACAAAGGCTTTACATGAGCTCTGGGGATGGCCAAGCCAACTAGCAGTCGAAGGCCGGACTCATCCTAATCACGTGGGTGAACGAATGTTGTAACTTGTACAGGCACTAGAGATTTGGCCAGGAGCGTTACATACAACATAGTAGTCATGCCGACAGCACCCCTCGGTCTGGAATCGTCATGATGTGCTTTATGGATGGCATTCATCAAATAGGGCCCATTGTTGCCCCTTTGTATAATGTCAGCAATCTGCGAGCTTGGAGGGGCGTGCAAAACCTTGACCTGGCCTAGGGAAATTCTATTCTGAACAAAATTTAGGTCGATTTCGATGTGTTTTGTTCAACTGATGCTGCACGGGATCGAGGAGAGAGACATACACAGCTTACATTATTCCACCACACTACAACATCCTTAATGGTTGTTGCAGTTCAGTAAAGAGTTGGTGTAACCTGCAACTTTGTTCTGACACAGTGTAATCATATGAGGTGGAGCGATAGCTTAGCAGGCCATAGTCAAGTATCCCACAAATATATCTGAAAATTCTTTTGAAGAGATTAGTAATGGGAGTATCGCTTGGTGGCATTCATGGTCAAACAAGCTTGCTGCATAAGGCCTAGTGAGTGTAAGATATTGCAACATTTCTGCTAAGCTGTGATATTTTGCAAGATTAGTAAGAATGGTGCCATCAAAAACTGATAATTTGGTTATGGTGTCTATCACTGTGGTGTTGGGGTTACAATTAGACATGTTGGTAGGCTCATGCAACACAATAGCATACTCCTCTTGGGATAATAGCATGAATGGGTTTAACAGTAGACTGAATGTTTGAGATGATCCTTTCTTAGTTGTTAAATCCTCCTCATTTTGTTTGCTTAGGCTACTGTAGGCAGTCTCTACATCATAGTGACCAAGAACGCTGTCATTTGCCTTATGAAATATAACTTCTCTTTACCAAAAAAAGGATATCAGCTCTCCTGCATGTTTGAGAAAAACCAACACTCCATTTGTACTCACGAGAAATAACAATGTGGATGTTTGTTGTCTGTTGAACTTTTTAAATTCAAAATGGAGGTGATTCCAGAATTCAGTTATTTAACAATAAACGGCTTTATTCTGTAGTAACAATGAATCAAGGAATCTTTTGGAGGCCTAATGATTGCCGACTTAGTAGGAACACGTGGAAACACATGGTTTTTCCTTGCTTTAGTGAGGATAACCAAATAAGTAATCTTTTTGAATTATTTGATGAAAATCAGCTCAAAGTTGATTCTGGTTCCAACACAGATGGTGTGTAGATCACGGCAAACAAAGATGCCTCTTCACACGCCCTGTGGATAATTCCACAGTGACACCTTTTTTTAATTAAAGGACGCATTTGCAGGCGTAATGATTGTTGAAAATTGGGCAGAGCGTGCTTCGTCCATGCTTCTGTAAGGATGATCTTTTGAATTGATTAATGCAAAGTGCAATGTTGATGTTGAGTACAATGCAGCTGGAGCATGGATCGCCGCAAACAAAGCAAGATGCCCTCTTTTGTTTGATTTGAATTTCTTTTCCATATATTCTTGTTGTCCTACAGTTCACCACCAGTTGCCTCCTCGTGGATCATCTGCTTTGTACAACAGTAATGAGTGCTAGTTAGGCTTGGGACAGATTCTCAAAACATGTATTGGTGGCTGTGTAAAAGAATAGATAAATAAATTAAGCACCCCAGGAATGATCTGTCTGCTATAAAATCGTACATCGTCCTACATCTATCTTCCGCAAGCTTTCTGGATATCATTCCTAACAATCATTTCCACAAATCAGAAACAATTCCAGAGGGCGTGGCCTGGTAAGTTAAATCCATTGTTCTCCTGTACGATATTTCTTTTCATTTCTACATGTATCATGTCATGCCAACAACTTTGCATTCCATCAGAGGAGCAGATAACAAAGGTAATACTTGATCTTGTACATCCGGGTGTACGGTCCTGGAGTTGGTGGTGCTGAGAAGAGCCCTAATTGAACAGGCTGTTACTGAGAGTATGATCCTCAGAGAGTCATAAAGAAAGTTGATCTTTGCAAGCATTTTGGATTTCATTCCCAACAGTCATTTTCATATAAATCAGAAAAAATTCTAATGGGCGCGGCCTGGTAAAAAGTTAAATCCAGCCTTGTCCTATATGATATTTCTTTTTGATTCTACCGTATGTTGTCATGCCAGCAACTTTGCATTCACTCTATATTGCATCATCCGGGTGTAGAGTGCATGGATTGGCGGTCTTCAAAAGAGCCCTAATTAAGCAGGCTTTTACTGAGCGTTTGAGCCTTGGAGTGTGATCAAGGAAGATGCCCATGTGATGTGGGTTTTGGACAAGATCTCCGTGGAGGGTTTCATATATCAGCCAACTAATGCCTGAAATAATCTTTAAGGTGCCTGGTGAGTTTAGATCATTTTATACTGTATTACCGCATGGCCAAACAATCATATGATTATTTTTTTTGTTAATTTTGCTTGTTTGAACATTATTTGATTGATGTTTTCAGATATATGTTAAACTACAGAAAAGGTGAATACACACTAGCCAGTGCTAGCAAGAGGTTCCTATAATTGTATCGTGAAAATATATCATCGTCAGTTTCCAAATCCTAAGAAAGGAGATTCCAAAAGACGAGAGGATGGCGGAGACGGTGCTGAGCATGGCAATATCCGTGCTAAGCAGTGTTATGAGCAAGGCGACATTGGCTGCTGGGGATGAGATGAGCTTGCTGCTGGGAGTGCGGAAGGAAATCTGGTAAGCATTTCCTTTGTAGTCTTTTCTTTTCTTTTTTTTCGCCAGTAAGTTTAGATCCATTGCCACTGTAATTATGCAGCCTGCCCTGGTAGATACTAAAATATCCTTTTTATTTTAAATATTGAAAATACTAGTATATAATGTCTTTTATTTCACAAACAAAATCTCTCTTCATGGAGTAACACTTGTGTTGCATGAATATATAGGTAAGATGTCATTTCTCCATCTTTTGCAAGGATATGGATGTATGATTGATGCTAAAAAATTGGTCACATGTTCACGGAAATAGTAAGATAGAACCACACAAGCACAGACCGCTTGCGTTCTTCGCGCCTCTGCCATCGGGCATCGGCTGGCCGTCTCTACCC
>LAPY01001567.1:104875-115835 GCA_000970635.1 Eragrostis tef
ATCGGCTGCCCGTCTCTACCCATGTCCTATTCAGCTGATTTGTTCACCCGTTGCCACTACCAGGTCCCAGCCCATCGACTCATAAACCGTATCGTCACACTGACGTGCCGCCGGAGCAATTGCAATGCAGCAGCTTCGGCATCAGATTGCTAGATGCCTACCGCCTGTTCTTTCCCCTGAAGCACCAGGTATGGGGTACCGTAGTCCGCCCCCGCCTGCCTGTTGGCATTTATTAAGGAGGAACAGAGAAGTAAGAGAGCAGGGGTGAAAGTGGTGTGGACAATTATCCAATCTGAATCTGAATGTTAAGAACATGGAAAGGGGTTTTAGATTTCCTGACAGATATCGATAAGTCGAATCCGCTTGGGTGAGGATGTGGGTTAGGATACGCTAATACTAATATCCGACGGATATGGATATGGATTATCCGAGAGTTTAATCCAGATTATCCTGTATGTTTAAAATAGGATTATCCAACAAGTTTTGTCAGCCAAACACAATACAAATGCGTACAAGTTGCAACCCTCAGGGCATGCGCTTGATCGCTGATGGTCCATGTGCTGCCATTTCCACTTAAAAAGAAAATTAAAACTATTTCTACAACGTGCATGCTACTAGACAATGGCTAGTTTGTTGCCCATTTTTACTATTGCTGCTGTTAGGTACTAGTTACCATGAACTACTGATATGATTATTTAAGTGCGCTGCTATCTCGATGGACCACTTTCCATAACCATTGATCAACATATACATCGAGCTGTTCTATGTAGTTTTTAGATGATTGTAATATCCGACAATGTGAATCCGACTCTGACCCAATTCCTCTCCGACTACATACCATTTCCACTATCTGATCCAATTCAGTCATTTGGATCCCAAGTGCGTGTTTCCACATTGTCATGCCACATAAGAAGTCATTGCAAATCAGGAAGGTTTCGACCTCATGTGATACTATTTGCAAGTTTAATAATATATAGAGGGTATTTTCGGAATTTACTGACCTAGATGAGAAATCAGAGAAGTTTGGAGATCATTTGTGCATTTTACGCTATGATGACTGTGACTTTGCCTTGCGTTACTTTTTTTTTCCTTTTGTGAAACACAATATAACAGGCACTCGCCTGCCAAAACACACGCGCATACACCCTACCTATATGAAGGCCTATGAGAGATTAGGTCGGTTGATCATGAGCATGGAAAGTCATCGCTTCGCTGTCGACAATGATGTTGCCTAACACTAATGATGAGCTGGACTCGAATCAGAATGGGTTTGTTCCACCACAAAGGACTTACACAATTGAGATATGGTTCGCCTTAGCATAAAGAAATTGATTTTTTGTTTACCTGGATATTGAGTATTTAGTGGGTGGAAAAATATCACCTCATAATGTATATCGATCATTATAGTAATTTCTTGCTACTCCTAGAAAATTACTTTCGTGTTCACATTTGCATCTACTCCAACGTGATGTGAATACTTTGACTATTATCTTTTCACGATGCAATGGCTCAGATATGATAATTAGGTGATTTAACCAAAAAAAACTTATACATGATATATCTGCACATTGAATGGTTCGCCCCGCAAAATAAGTCATTGTTATTTTTTAATATGTGTGATGAAGTAAACACTTAGAATCGTATATTACAATAAGAAATTTTCAAATTTCTATATTTAATTGTTATGTCTATAATTGTAATAATTTTCCAGTTAAGAAAAATAAACAAAATACTTACAAACAAAATTATATAGCCATTACCATACTAAAGATATGCTCGACCTTTGAATTTCATTGGAACTTCTGGCTTGCAGGTTCATTAAGGATGAGCTAAGAATGATACACGCATTCCTTATGGCGGGGGGGAGTGTTGAGAAGAAAGACGTGATATTGAAGGCGTGGGTGCAGCAAGTAAGAGATCTGTCCTATGACATTGAAGATTGCCTTGACGAGTTTGTGGTTCATGTGGGTAGCAAAGGCCCGTTAAAACAGCTGATGAAGCTCAAAGATCGCCGTCGGATTGCAGGCCAGATTCAGAATCTTAAATCAAGGGTCCAAGAAGTGAGCAACAGAAACACACGTTATAATTTAATCAGGAACGAGCTTCCTGGCACCTCTGGTGATATGGATTCCTTGTTGGAGGATATTCGCAATCTATCAGGTATGAATATTGATGAAGCTGACCTTGTGGGCTTTGCCACTCCCAAGAAGAAGCTACTTCGTCTTATAGACGTCCAGGCAAAAAATGGCCAAGCTCGGGTGATATGTGTGGTTGGCATGGGTGGTTTGGGTAAGACCACTCTTGTCAGGAAGACCTACGAAACTAAAGAAGACATTGCAAAGAATTTCCCATGTCGTGCTTGGATCACTGTGTCACAGTCATTTGACCAATTTGAACTGCTCAAGAAAATTATAAGTGCAGTTTTTGGTGAAGATAAATTGAAGATGCTGGAAGGAAAGGGAATACAGGAGCACGCCAGCTACCTGACAGAACAGCTTAAGGAGATGAGGTACCTTATTGTTCTTGATGACTTGTGGACCATCGATGCATGGACATGGATAAGCCATACAGCTTTTCCTAGTAATAACACTAAAGGTAGTAGAGTAATAATAACTACACGAAATGTTGGCTTAGCTAAGCAGTGCACCTCGGAGTCACTTATCTACCATCTTGAGCCCCTGAAAATAGATGATGCCATAGAGTTGCTACTAAGAAAGACAAATACAGAACACAAAGATATGCAAAAGCACCAAGACATAACAAATGGTGAAAACTTGTGGGAAACAGTTACACGGATAGTAAAGAAGTGTGGCTGTTTACCGCTGGCTATACTAACAATAGGAGGCATCCTTGCCTCCAAACATATTACTGAGTGGGAAAACTTTTATAAGGAACTTCCTTCAGAGCTTGAGAGCAACCCAAATCTCCAAGCATTGAGGAAGATGGTGACTCTCAGCTACAACCACTTGCCTTCTCATCTTAAACCATGCTTTCTGTACCTAAGCATTTTTCCTGAAGATTCTGAAATCCAAAGAAGGCGTCTGGTAGATAGATGGATATCAGAGGGGCTAGTTAGACCCATGACTGAGAAGACCATTGACAATGTTGGCAAAAGTTACTTTAACGAGCTAGTGAACCGAAGTATGATTTTGCCATCAAGTTTGAGCATGACAGGAAATGTTAAGAGTTTTCAGGTCCATGATATTGTGCGTGATATCATAGTTTCTATTTCTAGAGAGGAAAATTTCGGATATTTGAACAATGGTGATGGAAGTACCACAGCAGATGGAAACTTCCGTCATGTAGCATATCATGGAAACAAGTCTCCACAGTTAAGCACCCATTGGAGCCATATCCGATCACTAACATTTTTTGATGAAGCACCCATGGATCTCTCACATTTAGTTCGTTCACCTCAGTTGAGGATGCTGAGAGTATTGGATTTGGAGGGCATATATTTGGCAATCACACAAAATCATATGAACAACATAATGTTGTTGTGTCACTTGAAATATTTGAATGTCAGTACTTATTATACTCCACAAATATATTCAATTCCGAGGTCCATTGGAAAGATGCAAGGCCTAGAAATTTTTGAGGTGGGATTCAGTTATATTACATCTCTTCCAGCAGAGGTCACTAAACTCCAAAGTCTACGTAGATTCAGCTGTGGTAGTAGATGGCCAAGTGGTTTTGATTTTGACGGAGACATACCAAAATATTGTATGCCAGCCATGCTGTGCGACGCAATGCGATCAGCATGTTCAGGTGTTCGTAGCAACTACGCCTATATAATTCCTAAGCTACATTTTGCCTGTTCTAGCTGTGGAGCTGGTGGAGTGAGAGTGCCACGAGGAATTAGCACTTTGAAAGAGTTGCAAGTTATAGATTCCGTGGATATTAGAAGAACTAGTTGCAAGGCAATAAAAGAGCTTGGAGAACTGACCCAGTTAAGAAAATTAGAAGTGGCGACAGAAGGGGCTGCCAAGAAAAAACGCAGCGTACTCAAGGCATCCATTCAGAAGCTTACTTCCCTTCGTTCTCTCTCCGTGAACTCCTGTGTACACAAGGATAGTGGAGGACTTCAATGGCTGGTGTCTTCTTCTTCTTCTTCCCCTCCTCCCAGCCTGAGGAGCCTCATGTTGACAGGATATATAGGAGAAATGACTGATTGGTTTAAAAATCTCACGAAGCTGGAGAAGATTCACTTACGGTTCAGTCAACTAAAGGAAGAAAAAAGCATGGACATACTTGGGGCGCTGCCCAAGCTTATGCAGCTTCAACTTTTCTCCCGCAGTTATGTCGGCGAGACATTAGTGCTCAGAAATAGAAGATTCCCGAAGCTAAGGAAACTTGAGATTGAGGAGCTCGGCCAGCCGAAAGAATGGAAAGTCAAAGAAGGCGTCTTCTTACACTTCAAGGAAAGTATAGGCCGATTGAATGAGATTAGATTTGAGGAGGGTGCCTCACCCCAGTTGGAAAGTATATATATTGGAAGTTGCTCGTTTGCCTCGGGTATTATTGGTATCCAGCACCTTCCTAGGCTCAAGGAGATTCAGCTCTATGAATGTGAGGTGGCGAGCCTTGATATACTGCAAGAGGAAGTGAATGCACACCCCAACCGTCCTGCGCTAAATGTGCATAGGAATCCAGTAAGTGACCAGCTGGAAGTCGAAGATGTCGAAGGATCAGCGGTGCAAGTCGAAGCTGCATCAACATCCCGCCCTGACCAGGCTGGACAGATCTCACCAGTAATCACGCTGCCGGCGAGTGACAGGTCAGTCCCGTTTCATGGCTGCAGCTCTCTCTTTGCTTTACCCCAAGTTAAGCTTGCAATTGTCTTCTTTGTCTCCAGTGAAATGCAGGCCGTTTTTAGTTGAAGGAATGCCTGCGTGTCTGTGTCCTGGCCTTCCCTGCACGCCACTGCTACTCATCTTGGCCTGCCACTCATCTTTTATACAGGTCGGTCCTATTTCATTGCTGCAGCTTTCTCGTTTCAACTTACATGTATTTTCCATGCTTACAATTGTCTCTCTCCTGGTCCTCAGTGAGATCCAACCCATTTCTAGTTAATGGCGCGTGCCTGTTTGTGCCCTGACTCTCCCTGCACGTGGCTGCTGCTGAGCTTGGTCTGTCGCTATCACCTTCCTATACCAGGTATATTAGAAAAAACTCTTTGTTTTTTGATTTTTGGTCTGATTCTGTTAGTGATAGTTTTTTTATTCCAATTCGCAGTTCAATTGGCCTAGGTACAGTGATTGCATTCTGTTCGCATCAAGTGTCTAATAGAGGATAGTGCGCACATTATGACACCGACCCTGTTTTCTAGCGCATGACACGTATGTTTTCTAGCGCCCATGACCCTGTCAAAGGACCTGAAGAATCTTTCGAAGCAATGGAATCCCTTCCTGACCACGCTGAGGAAAGCTCTCAAGCCATCAGGCTGACGGCGAGCGAAGGTCAGTCCTGCGGGCGAGCAATTGCTCGGAAAATAAAGCCCTGCAGAGGAACTCATCTCTGCTTCTTCATAAAGCACTAGTCACCAAATTGTGATGTCTTGTCTTGTGCTTACAGTTCACGTCTCTTTTTGTCTTTCAGGTAACCTCGACGGTCGCCGCCCCAAATCTTCTGCGTCAACTGAGATTTCTTCTGCTGGATGCGTGCTTCTTCACCTCGACGGTCACCGGTCCACATCTGCTGCCGCAAGATCGAGTTGTCCGCCTCTTGCTCTGGCCTCCCGGTGCAGGTACAGCTAAAATTAGTTTCCCCTGTGCTGGGAGCAGTAGTAGCTTGATTTGTTGTTTGATTAGGATGCTCGGTAGCAGTTCGTGATTTGCAAAGCAGTCCTGCAGCGTAGCAACACCCTTCTTTAGAAGAACTAGTAGCAAAATGTGATGTCTTCGGCTTACTGAAAATTCGCGTCTCTTTTGTCTTCCGTTAAACCCAGCAGGAATATGATCAGTGCGTGCTTTCTTCTTCCGCGGCCGCCGCTCGAACCCGACGTGCCTAGATTAAGTTCCACCCTGCCTGTCCACCTCCTGCTCTGATCGCAGGTACAGCTCAATGAAGCTTATCTGCCCGTGTCCGTTTTTCCATCTAATTTATTTCTCTGTTTGATGCGAGCAGTAGAAGTCTTTCTGTTGGCAGCTTGCTTTCTTATTTGATTATGGAATGCTCAGCTGCTATTTGTGATCCGCAAGTGTCAGGTGTGATTAGGATGCCTAAGAATAACACTCGTATTGTTTACTATTACTATTTGGCTCTGTAGAAGTGAATATTTGGGGAAGGCTCGGCCACGATTGTGGCGGCATCCATTGCATATATATAGAGTTTGTACATGGAGATATACATTGACGGGAATACCGCAGGATCTAAACATCCTAAACATCCTATACAAAGCGATATGTATCCCTTACAGATATACATGCTATACATGTTAACAAAATGTTTACCAAAAGGCTTGCTAACATACGTTGCGTCGGAATGGCTGAAGGTGTGTATAGATGGAATTAATCTTGAACACGTTTTTCTTTCTTTTGAGTTCTTACGGAATTATCTTTCAGTCACATATGCAACCTACAGCTGTTTTCCCTCTTCCTTATGTGATCAGACAAATTCAACTGTATTTAATTGATGTGTCATTAATTGATTACTTTCTGTTTGCTTGTTAGATGTGGAAAAAACAATCAACCCGTGCTGTGACTGTGCAAGGACCAAAGCTACATGACCTGGGTGACGTCGGAGGACGGAGGATCCAATGTACATGGCGAAGCGAACATGATCACCAACCGAGCTAGGAGCACGGACTCAGCCCCGTCCATACGCCCACGCCCGAGCGCTTCACAGATCCAGATGGAGCAATTAGAGGTAAATTTTGTTTCATTCGTTGTTCATTGATTTTGACATATAATTTCTTTGCATTGTAACATTGGATGACATATTGTAGACCTAGCTACGGGAGGAGATGGCGACAAAGTTGCAGGAAGAGCGGCAGCGAATGGAGACGTTGGTGCAGGAGAGAATAGAGGCAAATATGCAAGCCATGTTCCAGTACATGCAAAGTATTGGGACGCCGCCACCGCCTCCGGGGTTATTCCCTGGATTACCTCCCTTTGGTGTTCCTCCTTCCTCCGGCACTCCTACAGGCACTCCGGCTTGTGTTTCGCCTCATGCATGTTTTCTTTTTGCAGAACCAGTCCGCAGGATCCAATTTCCCGCCAAATGCTTGGTCGCCGTGCACCGGGCAACGATGAACTTGTAGCTTTACTTCTATCTCATGAACCAAACGACCTAGCTTGCATTAGAGGAACTTTTAGTTGTTAACTACTTCTATTTGAACTATGTCGAGACTTTGAACTATGTGGGCTGTTTCTATGTGCTATATGGAGACTTTTAGATTATTGTGAGGTGTTTAAATGTTTGTGGAGATGTGGTCTATTGTTTGTGGTGATTTATTTGGCGTTGATGATGATGGTGGTGATATATATATGTGCCTGTGATGATGGTGATGATATATATGTGTCATTTGTTTTGATTGTGGCCGAGGTTGTAGAAAATTTAAATATTTCATTGCAATCTGTGGCAATTATTTGCTGAGAGTTTTTTCTGTGGCTCTTGGCAAATCTGCAATTATTTGCCGAGAGCTATGACGTGGCTCTCGGCAAATCGGAATTATTTGCCGAGAGCTATGTCGTCGCCCTCAGAAAACCGGCAATCATTTGCCGAGCGCAGTGACGTGGCGCACGGCAAAGTTGCAAGGATTTGCCGAGAGCTTTTGTCAGGCACTCGGCAAAACGCTCTGACGGCCGGCCGTCAGCCCAACTTTATTTTGCCGAGAGCCACCTCGGCTCTCGGCAAAATTTTTGCCGTGAGCCCGACATTCGAACGTTGCTCTCGGCAAATATTTTACCGAGAGTATTTCGGCTTTTGCCGAGCGCATGGCAAATCGCCTGTTTCCCATAGTGTGGATGACCATAGTGAGTTCTCAAAGCATTAACTCGTTTTTCTTCAGCGCTAGTTACCTGCTCAACTGATTAGGATGCTCAATTGGAGGAATGAGATCGAGAGAGTTACTGTAGTAGGCGAAATGCCGCTTCCCTTCCCTCCCCTCCCTGTTCTTCCTGTTCATCCACTGATCTACTGCAGCACTTCGATTCCAGTTCATCCCTCGATCCATAGCTCCGCCTCAATCTCTCCTCCCCACCTCCACATCCACGCTGAGTTCCTTACCCAGTTCGGCCCACTCTGTTTCTCCCTGTTCTGCAGTCTCATGGAGAACAACGAAGCACAAACCCAGCACAATCCGCCTCCACAACTGCCACCATCGATCCAACCTAATCCTCATCCACCAGATCCTCCAACACCTGTTCAACAGACTCATGCGATTCGGCAAGATCCACGACCAGCAGCCCAACAGACGCAGCTAGATCTGGGAGCAGGGCACTCAATCCCACAGCCTCCACAACATACCCAGTCAATAGAAGAAATCAAAGATTCCTTGTTGGCCTTGCAGCTGGCACTACCACGGCAAGTCATACTCAATGCATTTGTTCCGCAATGCAAGCAAGTAGCACAAAAAGCCTGGAGGCAGAGCTACTACAACATCTCTCAGGATGATGTCTTCACTCAGCAGTTGTATAACAGTTCAGCTCCGCTGCTGCCTTTATAAAGGTATGGATTTTGTATGACTCAGATAAATGAAATCTCAGAACAGGCAAGAAGAACTCCACAGAGCGGCGTCCAGCAGCTGGCCGTAGCTCCTGGTTCGTTCCCTCTGGTTCCCGGCGATGATGCCGGCAGTGCGGCCCAGGGTCAGGCTGGTGAGCCTGATCAACAGTGCAACACAGGCGGCGACAACAGTCAGCCGCACCTTAAAGGATCTGCTGCACAGGCTAGGGCGCCAGCCTCAAGGGCGTCGGGTGCTCCATGAGTCACCTGAGCTGGAACTGCCAGGGCTCGGGCCGGAGCCTTAGCAGTCCGACAGCAACACATCTGGCCCGCCTCATAGCCTCCACAAAAGCACTCGTTCTCAGCTTATCAATTGCTTTTCAGTCCTTGATAGTCATATAGTGCCGGCAGCTGGTCAATCGGGAGGGCTTTGGTTAATGTGGAATGATGATGTTAGTCTAAGTGTGATTCACTCTAGTCACCACTTAATATTAGCTAGGGGCTTATACAAACCCACTAATCAGCAGTACAATCTAGTTTGTATGTATGGAGATCCACATCACCTAAAAACTACTAGTATTTGTGACCAAGTGGCTGCTTTTGTGATTGGGAATCCTGGAATCCCAACCTTTTGTATGGGTGATCTTAATAACATTATGCATGTTAATGAAAAGTGCGGACCCAACCCTGCTAATGCCGCTCGTATTCGTAATTTCTGCTGCTTAGTGAAAG
The DNA here is from genome assembly GCA_000970635.1 of Eragrostis tef. NCBI lineage: Eukaryota > Viridiplantae > Streptophyta > Magnoliopsida > Poales > Poaceae > Eragrostis > Eragrostis tef. The sequence goes on from LAPY01001567.1 coordinate 114,275, forward strand.
ATTGTGCTTTCTTTGATCTGGGGTATAGTGGACCGGCTTACACTTGGACAAATAAACGTTTCTCAACTAACCCAGCTTTTCAAAGACTCGATCGTTGTTTAGCTAATGCAGAATGGTGCACAGCATTCCCAAGAACAGCAGTTTTCCATTTGCTGATGATGTACAGCGACCATGCCCCAATCCTTGCAATCCTCGACTCACATACCAACAAGGCAAAAAAACCTTTCAGATTTGAAAATTGGTGGTTGCTTGAAGATGACTTTTCCCCCACTGCCACACATAGCATGCGTTCCAACTCGCCTAAACCTTTCCATAAAAGAGCCAAACTCCTCGCAGCGGATCTCAAAGTTTGGAGCAGAAAGAAAAAGCCAATCCACACCCAACTAGAAACCATAGAACAAAAGCTACTTGACCAACAAAGCCTTCCTTCACAGCAACAAAACTATAGCCTCCAAGCTACTTTACACCAAAACCACCAAGCCTTGCTCACAAAAAATGCTGAATACCACAGACAAAGAGTCAAGAAACTATGGGCCTCCGCGGGAAACAGAAACAACAACTTCTTCTAGCATTCAATTCTCAAAAGAGCGAGAAAAAACAGAATCAATTTCATCCAAGATGAAACTGGTAACTCAGTAGCTACCCCTCAGGATATAGCAGACATTTTCATTACTTATTTTCAAAACTTGTTTGCTACACAACTAACAGATGCAGATCACAACAACACCCGCCATTCAGTGACCATTCAAGATGAATTCACAACGTCCACACCAGATGAACTAAATGTGGCCTTCTACAGAGCAGCATGGCCAAGGATAAAGGAAGATGTGGTGCACTTGATCCAGGAATTCTACAATTCAGGTCACCTCCACCCTGAACTCAAAACAACCTACATTGTTCTCATACCAAAAAAATCTCATCCTTTAGTACCCCAAGATTTTAGACCCATCAGCCTGTGCATTGTCATCCATAAAATTGCTGCTAAATCCCTAGCTGAGAGAATAAAAGACCACCTCCCGAACTATGTGCATGCTTCTCAAAATGCTTTCATTAAAGATAGATGCATAACCACCAACATTATTCTAGCTCAAGAAATTGTTCACTCCTTTCGTTTAAGTTCCTGGAACCAAAAGGGTTTTATGATCAAAATTGATCTTGCCAAAGCTTTTGATCGAATTGAATGGAACTTTATCTTACATGCCCTCCGGCGTCAGGGTTTTCATAATCGTTTCATAGACCTTGTGCATGCATGCATATCTGCACCCACTTTTTCTTGCTAATAAATGGACAGGCACATGGTCGCTTTCAATCTCAAAGAGAAATCCAACAAGGTTGTCCCCTCTCGCCGTACCTTTTTGTCCTTGCAATTAATGAATTATCAATACGTTTGCAGCAAGCGCTACAGGAAAACACATTGACAGGTATATCACTCAGACCCAACTGCCCACCAATTCATTCTCTTCTTTTGTTGATGATCTGATTATTTGTGGAAAAGCTGATTTAGAGGAGGTTACTGCCACAAAAAATATCATTGACACCTTCTGCCAACTCTCGGGTCAAA
>LAPY01001568.1:28898-41136 GCA_000970635.1 Eragrostis tef
GGTTAGGATGGGCGGGCGGTTGCCTGAACTGGAGACCGATTCGGGGTGTTTCGTGTTTCTGCGTTGCGCGCGCAAGGTTATTGCGTTGCCACAAGGATTTGGATTCTTGTCCGATTTTACTGATTCGGGGATTCTTGCTCGTTAATTTGAACTTAATGCGAACAAATGTTTTCACCTGGCCAATTCCTATCATCTTTGCATTGTCTGAAAGCTCTTGGGCTTGAGACGTATTCTGTCTACTTTGGAGTTTTAGTAGGCGGCGGAGATCTTGTAGTAGGGCGAAATACCTTTGCATTCGTTCTTGGGCTTGAGCCGCTTGAGATGTATTCAGTTCAGGGTGTTGCGCGTTGGGCGCGGGAGGATTCTTGTCTGATCGTGTCAGGTTAAGTTCGCCAGGATTGGGAATCTTGGTTTTTGCCCGAGTTTACCAATTCGGGGCCTCTTGCTCGGTAGTAATTGGAACTTAATGAGGATGAATGTTTTAACCTGGCAAATTCTTGTCATCGTTGCAATTTCTAGTTCTTGGGCCGAATCTTGATGTGCATGCTTGTTCTGTAAATTAGTTGCTGGCATCTTTAGCTGCTGCAGAGTGCAGACTTGCAGCTGACAAATTTTGATCCTGGTTTTGTGTTAGACGATTGCCATATTATGTGTCTTTTTCTGCCAATTTTGGATATAGTCCTAATCAGCCTTTTTTCAATGTCTCAGGAACATTGTCGCAACAGTCAATTTGGGCTGCCAGTTGGATCTGCAAGCAATAGCTAACCATGCGCGCAATGCAGAGTACAACCCGAAAGTACGGTTCTTGCTGCTGCTAATATGTTAACTGTAGGCATAAAACATGCATTGTATGTGTTAACGGGAATCTGACAGTGACCTTGATGTTGTGTACAGCGTTTTGCTGCGGTTATCATGAGGATTAGGGACCCAAAGACAACTGCACTGGTATTTTCTTCAGGGAAGATGGTTTGCACTGGTGCAAAGACCGAAGATCAATCAAGGCTTGCTGCAAGGATGGTAAAAGCGTATTACTATTTATTTATTCCATATGCAGGGACTGATGGAAATTAATTTCAGATTTTGCTATGTCACAAATGTTATCTAACATTATCTGACTCCGTACAAATTCTTTTCTATTTCAGTATGCGAGGATTATCCAAAAGCTCGGGTTCCCAGCTCAGTTCAGGGTAATGCTATTTCTCACTTTTGATTCATTAGGATTTAGGAATATAGTTTCCTGAATTCTCACCTTGAAAAGAAATTAATTCTTGTGATGAGCAGGATTTCAAGATCCAGAATATGGTCGCCTCATGTGACGTCCAATTTCCTATTCGTCTGGAGGGCCTTTGCTTGAACTGTGGCATCTTTGCCAATGTAAGTTCAGAGTTGTCCAATTTGCATTATCTGGAGCATGGCCCATAGTTCTTTCTTAAGTTCCAAACTTATGACATGTCTACAATGCATTTTAATCCACCTTCTGGTGTAGTTTGTTTCCCTGGCCGTGTTGAAACTCTTGAAGGCAGTGCATTATCCTGCAAATGTTATTAACCTGTTGCTGGCTTAATTTATCACAGTACGAGCCGGAGATATTCCCCGGGCTGATCTACCGTATGGCGGACCCGAAGATCGTGCTCCTTGTCTTCGTCTCTGGCAAGGTCGTTCTTACCGGAGCAAAGGTGCGGGAACAGATATACACTGCCTTTGAGAACATATACCCGATGCTCTCCCAGTTCAGGAAACGGCAACAGTATTGGTAAGTCTATGACGTTTGGCTTTTTGTTGCGCATCGCGGAGGTTAAATGTTATTCTTTAGAGGTTATATCTAACACGAACCTGCTGTATAATTGAACAGAGAGAAGGCGGTGTTCCATCCGGGAAATGGCGCGAACACCCTTGTTTGGGGTCTGCTTCAACCACTGTACATAACAAGATCTGGGTGACAGAATTCTTAGACACGCGGCCGCTCATGCCAATGTTTTTTTCTTCCATTGTTGAAGATTAGGAATTTTGGATAGATGGGAAACAGATCCGAGAGCTTGTAAAACAATCTGTGTGTCTCACTGTTTCCAGAAAGTGTGTGTAAACGGGTGTCATGTATATCAGTGTCCTTGGATAACTGCGTAACGACGACTTGCGAAGAATGCGTCCTAAACATGTCAGGTTCCCTTTGCTCCTTGAGAGAAATTTTAGTCTTATGCTTGCTTTTATTTTTGATTGGAAAGCTATGATGCAAACATAAACGCTATCACAACGCGCTGTGACTGTTAACGGAATGGCTAAGCCATTACTTACAATTTCTGGGGAGGAGATTCAACCAAATATCGAGCCTCCAAGCCCCCAGCCTGAACCAAGATGAGCTAGCAGCATAAAGGTTACGAATACATGGAAATATGACATCAGAGTATTTCAAAAAACAAATACTATGACATAAGTATAAACACAGGCTCAGATTACAAGCGGCCCACGTCAACCAGCCTACCTCAGCATGTATAGAAATCAGCCCATCGCTGACCCACAAGCCGCCACCGGGCCTGGCCTTTCTACTTTGAAGCCCACCACTTCTACGCGAACCGCTTTTATATCGTCGACTCGGAAGGCGGCGGCGGGCCAGGGGCCAGCCACGGCCGTGCGCCCGCGATCCGGATTAGCCGGCCGGCGGAGGGGGGCAGGGGCGGGAGGACACGCCGCCGACCCCTACAGCGTCAGCGGCCGCGCGCAAGGCAGCCGCCTCCGGCACGGGTTGCGGAACTGGTACTTCATTGCTCCCTCTGTTCGTCCGTCCCCTCCTCTGTTTGGTGCTCGCGCGCATTCCGGTGCTAAAGGGGGTTGATTGTGTTTCAGCGTTGGTCCTGTGACCCCCATTCTGCCATTCGTGTCGTCGATCGCAATATCTGAACTGTCCAACTATTCATGGTTGAGTTCGTTATCTAAAAGTTCATGTTGAGTTTCACAATACCCTGCCGTTGTGGAAGTTATTTGTTTGTTTCTTGTACGATTGTGGTTAATTGTTCTGTTAACTGTATTTGCGTGAGAGTTAAAGTCCATAAAAACAGTTTAGTAAACAATGCAACATGTTCAAATTTGTTGTCCTGTATCAACGTTTTGCGAAGTATTTGGGTAATACTAGCTCAACTGAACCAAATACAAATAGCCTGATGTTGGTGCTCCACTCCCGTGCTAATATAGAAGCTCCCATGCGACTCGGTAAGGATGTGTCTTACAGCTGGCCAGCTGGGGCAAACAAATACTGAGTGCATATCTAGTCCTATCTGTTCATATTAGCCTAGAGGACTTTTTCAAAGGATTGTGGAAAATCAACTAGGTATTGCTTTAATTTATTTAGTGTTTGTTGTTTCTTCATGTAAGAATCTGCGCCATATACAGTTTTATTTTACCCTTTCTAATCAAAGGCAATGAGCTGCATTAGTTAATGTTGCATTTGAGATAGAAGTCAATGAGCTGGCTCCATTTCATTAATATTTTTACTTAGTTCAACTCATGTATAGTTCTAATTTTTTCAGCTTTTACTGAATACATCTATATGTAGACATCTTTTCTGACGTGCGTGATAAAAGACTTTCCAGCGATTTTGAGCAGAATTATATGCTTAGGGGGGTATGAAAAAGTACCAACAAGTGGATAGGGTGCGTTTGTATGAAGATCTGAATGGAAGAATAATTTCGAAGATATTTAGAACAGTTCTTAACAGTAATAGCCCTGATTTGCAAATTTATGCATTGGAAACAGTGATATCTGTGTGTGTGTGTGCATGAATTACTCAAAATGTTAGGAATCTTTCTAGGATTGTATTGATTAACGACATTGATGTGAGTGAATGATTACTCTGTTCTCAAACAATCCTGCTGTCATCATACCCAGCCTGCACCATATCACATCCAGTATTGTTTGGGTCAGTAGTCAAATTGTTGTAGGATATGTAAGGTTTGGCTCCTTTTGTAAAGCAGCTTATGTAAGCTTTCATACAAACCGCAAGTTATGCTGTCCGGCCGTGCGCCCGCGATCCGGATTAGCCGGCCGGCGGAGGGGGGCAGGGGCGGGAGGACACGCCGCCGACCCCTACAGCGTCAGCGGCCGCGCGCAAGGCAGCCGCCTCCGGCACGGGTTGCGGAACTGGTACTTCATTGCTCCCTCTGTTCGTCCGTCCCCTCCTCTGTTTGGTGCTCGCGCGCATTCCGGTGCTAAAGGGGGTTGATTGTGTTTCAGCGTTGGTCCTGTGACCCCCATTCTGCCATTCGTGTCGTCGATCGCAATATCTGAACTGTCCAACTATTCATGGTTGAGTTCGTTATCTAAAAGTTCATGTTGAGTTTCACAATACCCTGCCGTTGTGGAAGTTATTTGTTTGTTTCTTGTACGATTGTGGTTAATTGTTCTGTTAACTGTATTTGCGTGAGAGTTAAAGTCCATAAAAACAGTTTAGTAAACAATGCAACATGTTCAAATTTGTTGTCCTGTATCAACGTTTTGCGAAGTATTTGGGTAATACTAGCTCAACTGAACCAAATACAAATAGCCTGATGTTGGTGCTCCACTCCCGTGCTAATATAGAAGCTCCCATGCGACTCGGTAAGGATGTGTCTTACAGCTGGCCAGCTGGGGCAAACAAATACTGAGTGCATATCTAGTCCTATCTGTTCATATTAGCCTAGAGGACTTTTTCAAAGGATTGTGGAAAATCAACTAGGTATTGCTTTAATTTATTTAGTGTTTGTTGTTTCTTCATGTAAGAATCTGCGCCATATACAGTTTTATTTTACCCTTTCTAATCAAAGGCAATGAGCTGCATTAGTTAATGTTGCATTTGAGATAGAAGTCAATGAGCTGGCTCCATTTCATTAATATTTTTACTTAGTTCAACTCATGTATAGTTCTAATTTTTTCAGCTTTTACTGAATACATCTATATGTAGACATCTTTTCTGACGTGCGTGATAAAAGACTTTCCAGCGATTTTGAGCAGAATTATATGCTTAGGGGGGTATGAAAAAGTACCAACAAGTGGATAGGGTGCGTTTGTATGAAGATCTGAATGGAAGAATAATTTCGAAGATATTTAGAACAGTTCTTAACAGTAATAGCCCTGATTTGCAAATTTATGCATTGGAAACAGTGATATCTGTGTGTGTGTGTGCATGAATTACTCAAAATGTTAGGAATCTTTCTAGGATTGTATTGATTAACGACATTGATGTGAGTGAATGATTACTCTGTTCTCAAACAATCCTGCTGTCATCATACCCAGCCTGCACCATATCACATCCAGTATTGTTTGGGTCAGTAGTCAAATTGTTGTAGGATATGTAAGGTTTGGCTCCTTTTGTAAAGCAGCTTATGTAAGCTTTCATACAAACCGCAAGTTATGCTGTCTGAAGAAATAATTATTTATTTGAAGGAGATGTCCTTTGACTATGATTAAAAGAGTGGGCTGTATTGTTTGATGTGACATATGTATAACATAGGATAAGAAGTATGATTGTGAAACTCAAGTATAATAGTTTCTGGACTTTGCTTCTTATCTAGCAAGTGGATTGACTAGATATCCTGTGCTTACTTGTGATCCCTTCAAGACATTAAAATAGCCTGCATATCCTACCTATTCCATTAGAACCAATTGCACATTTGCCAATAGTATAATAGTTCATATTGCTATCAATATTCTGTTTTTGAATGCCAAGCATCTTGGTAGAAAGAAAGAATTTTATTTATCTTATTATTTGTTATGCCACACCCGACCTTTATAGAGTCAAGACAGATAAATGAATGACCAAAATCACCAAACAACAATTTCCTATTCAATATAATGTATTTAAACAATTCATTTATATTTATTTGTTTGGATGAACTTACCTTATATTTCAATGTTTTTCCAAACGTTAATTGCTATCTGCTGTTTTAGCAGCTGTTTGGCTCATGTCAGAACTCTGCTATCTCAACCCATGGGGCCAATAATAGTGAGAACCATCCTGTTCTGGTCTTGCAGCGACGATCAAAATGCTCCTTAAATGATTTTTTATCTATTTTTTTTAATTTGCATTATCACAATCAAGTTGCGCAACTGTAAGTATGGCCTGTGAAAATGATTCCTCAAAGGCCAACCCGCTAGTATGGCTGGAAAGTTGCAATGATTTTTATGCTCATACGTTCCTATCAGTAAACAGCAAGTTTTCTATATTTTCATGGCATTAACATTATTTATGGCAGTTCCTACTACAGTGTTCAATTCCCTTCTGGGCTCTCAAGCCAAATCTGAAGTCAGCTAATGGATCATCTGGCCCGCTAACCCACATACTTTTGTCTTACCATACCAAATGATAGAATGGCACCTCCAAGTTTGGCCTGACAATGAAAGATGGTATAGATAGGCATCAAGTGAAATGATAAAACATGTTGCTTTCTAAAGAACTGGGAGTCCACCAACATGGAATATTTATCTTCAACATCAGCTGTAGACTAACTGAACTCAAACCCTACACGTGTTCTGGGTGCTGAATAAAGATTCCCTAATCTTGCAATTGTTTGACACTTTTAATGCCTACGAATTTTGCTTGGAACTTTTCTATGCTGTAGTTGAGATCCTGTTCATAACAAGACTAGTTAGTGCCTGCAATAATTCATGAAAACCTCTGATTGGGCGCCCGGACAAATTTCTTTTTCAATAAGAGAGATGTTGTCTCTCCATACCATACTTAAAATAGAGCTTGCGCTATTTCAATACAGATGTAAAGGGTACAATGGAACGGGAAAAAAAATTGAAGATAGTGGTGATAAATTTTCTGTATAGGAAAGGGGTCCCATGGCAATATTAACAATGAAAGAGGGGGTGGAATGGTTGGTTACAAGGCCATGTGCAACGGGAGGGCGCGAGTGGGGAACAGGGGTTGCACGGGATAACATGGGAGCCATGTCTCTCCATGGTGCCTAGTTGTATTAGTGTACAGCTTTCACTGTTGGCTGGACTCCTCTGGCAAGGGAATAACCACCAATGGCTCATAATTCCCCAAGTTCTACTTTACATCTCTTACCCTTTTCCTGCCTCTATTAGTAACCAAAAGGAATGGAAGCTTTACTATTTTTCCTCTTTTCCTATTTTGCTTTTACAGATCTTATTCCGATTGGCAGTCATCCTGGAAAAGAATTCATTCTCTGAGATGTCATATTTTCTTTAGTCTGAATTTTTGACGAAACAAATAAAACTGATTCCTCAAAGGGTACCAAGCAGTCAGCTCTGAGTTTGGAGTATTTAGGAGAGCTGTCGATCTATCATTTCCTACTGAACCTAGATAGATGGAGTTGCAGGGGAGACCTTGCGTGCTCTGGTCGTGGAGAAAAGATTTGTGCATGTTGCCAGCGACATTTACTCTGAAGTTTCTGCACCGTTCTAACGAAGTGGATGTTTGTGTTACAACTTTGGCTCGCTTACTGAATCATGCGGCATAACAGACAAGCTAAGCAGTGCAGCAGAAATACTCACTTCTATCTGCAGGTAATAACTAAGCATATTCAGGCGAGATGGACTTCAGACTGGGGCTATGACGTTTTGGTCACTAGCTATTTTTCTGTGAGGACTGGACAATCTCACTCAAGTATGTGCTTTAGGTGATGGTACCTATGAGGAATCTTTGCGGTAAAACCATGATAACGTTGAACGATGGCACTTTAACCTAACTACAAGGAAGCTCACAGCTCTGATTGTCACATGGGCAGGACGCCTATTAGAGCATGGCCAAATTTTATCATTGTGAAAGTTCAAAGATGTCAAACACAGCAACCGCTCGGAGAGATCAAAGCCGATCTGTATGTTTGGTGAATTGCTCTGGTCCAGCTCATATATACTTGGACATCAGTGTCTGGTTAGTTCACACGCCAATGGTCAGCTCTTCAATTTCCTCACCATCACACCAGTCTGGCACCATTCCGGAAACGTTGCGCGAGGTGTACCAGCATTTCTGTGCAAGATAGCCTATCTTTGTGTTCCATCCACTGTGCTCTCCTGGTTAGTGGTGTCAGATGTTGGAGTATAAACATCTATAATCTGATGGCATCAGAAGGCCAGCACTATTATCGCGTACAAGTTCACACAAGGACAACCAAATTGGCCGGCTCTCTTTCATTGTGGCCGTTGAAGCATTGTTGTCAACAGTTGGTCCTAGCTTCACTTGTTGGGTAGGTGCTTCTAAAAAGGTTAATGGAGTGCACCATAGAGCTTTGCACAGATGCACACCACACAAGGGCCGGGGGTTATAGGGCCCCAACAATTGGCAAAGGTTAGCATGTTGAGCCAATGACAGCTCTTATCTTGGACAGCACAGTCTTGGAGTTTTGCTGCAACCGAAATGGTCCTCCAGGCACAGGCTAAAGCCAGTGCAGTCTTTTATTTCTTCCAAGAAAGAAGCTTCCTTTTTCTCTAATAAGGCCAGCTTAATCTGCGGTTTGCTTCTTTCTGTATGTACATGTGCTTGGGTAAGGCCAAATGAGGAGCGGTTGAAGGTCAGGGAAGGAATCGATCCATGCTCTGATTTGCTGGGATGCTGTTCAATTCCTTCAGGCGCAAGCTCTAATAATTTCGCGAGCTTAAGAGTCACGTCTCGGCATGTGATTCGATGGGAGGTATGCTCACAAGGATACGTGGTCCAGCCGAGCAAGCGAGCCAGATTTGTGGTTTTATCTTGCAATCATAGTTGGTTCGTCAGTTTGATAGTATGTTACTTGCAGCAAGCCTGGTTGAAGAGGGACAATGGAAAGAAAGATGCCTGATGCATATGGTGTCTCCAGCAATACGGGACCATATATATTTGTATCTTCGCTGGACCATTACCGATGGATCACCGCGGCTCACCGTCATGCAGTAGGTACTGGTGGACCGATATATCACTACTCCCTTTAGTTTGTAACGTAGTTTTAATTATGCGTAGTACGGTATATGATGAGGCAAATAATAATCTGGTGTAATTTTTTGTCGGAATTTATGGGAAGTACAATAAATTTGTAGCATTATCAACGTTGCTTTATAAAAAAATGTTAGTGGCACTTTCACTTGGTCAGAACTGAACTAGCTAGCGTCATATGTAAAAAATCCGGAAGGAGTGTATTCACTTGTCATAGTATCCAAAGTTCGAAAGGTCTAAAATGTAGCATTTGCACATATTAATATCTTGACTTTTATAGAAGCTTTATTAATCTACATTTTGTAATATGGATTCGTTTTCTCTGTCTTTTTATTTTCTCCTTAATAACTATATTTCTTGCAGGTTTTTTCTTTTGTTGAACATCATGTAGCACGTACAATGGATACCACAGGACTTTAAGGAGTAAACCAAAATGTTCGTTCCGAAAGCTTCTTTGGGTAGCAATTCTGAGTGCAAGCTGATGCTGCCATGCATGCACGCACAAGTAACCTCACTATCTCATCCCCGTTGCTTTGAGTGACACTGACACCACAGAACACGACACACACAGCTGCTCCCGTCGTCGGAGGGAACCTCCCTTTTTTTTTCAATTCTCCTTTATTTTGCTTCACTCAGCGGTGCAGTGGAAAAGCCGCATGGAATCGCCGCAACTTTCCCGGGGAGGGGTCTTATTTATGCGGTGTCAGTATACAAATGCTGAAGCAAATTAAAAAATTAATACTAATAACAGATCAAAAGAAACTAGCACATCATGATGTCGCTATCAGAGCAGCGTGACACAAGCCATTAGGAAATTCAGGCTTTGCACACTTGTGCCTGCCGCTTCTCATGCATCTCTCTGTCTCTCTCTTGCTTTGATCTGATCTTATCATTTGCGTCGCGACCCAATCATTTTGACATCACCTTTTCGTGCGCTAGGGACGATGCTTTATCTCTCTTTACCGGTTTGTCACCCTAGGACTCGCGCATGATGCCTTCTTGGTGCCTCCCCACATTTGTACCTTATAGTACTACTTCGGATGTGTTTCGCGCGCCGACATGAATGGTATTTGGTTTCCTTAAATTATGTAAAAAAAAGAAGCTGAACATAAATTAATGCCTTCCGATGACGATCTAAAAACGAAGTGCGGATGATTTCATATAGGAAACACCATTTTTTTAATTTACATTGTGCCGCGTATATTACCATTTTCCTTAGGCATATGAAGATTTTATATGCATGGCTTCCAATCTGAATGAAAAAACGTGAACTGCTATTTTTGTCAACTACTCTAGCCGCCTGAGGACCAATTAGATTTCGACAAAATGATAAGTAGTAACCCAGTCATGATATGTAAGCATATGGATATGGGTGTTATTTTCGGTAAACTAGCTGTTATAGGCATTAAACAAAGCGGGGTCACTTGGTATAACTACGTACAGAACTACAGACATCCAATGGTTAACCGAACCGATGACTCTAATTAAACGGTCTCTGAATTGATTAAACCGCATCACCTAACTTAGAGACCACCATCGGGTTCAAAGTACCATCTGCACATTCTGAAGACCAGAATAAATACCACAACAATATAACTCAACTTTTACAAGTTACTTTTTTAAGGCAAGAAAGACATATCAAGATCGAGATCTAAGCTACCCTAGCAGGATGGTAGATTAAAATTTGATTGCTAGCTTGTCACATGACCAGATCAAGTTGATCCAGATCCATGCATGTCGTATGATTTGTAACGTCTCCTTGAGTAGATCCAAGAGGTAGCTAGCTATATGCTAGTATGAAGTATATACTTCGCGAAAAAAATATGCTATGCAGCACACATAGCTCTTCGCAAAATACACACGCAAAAAAGAAGCATCAATGGATGTTTGGAAAGAGATCAAATGCTTGACATGAGGGCAACTGGATTTTTTTTTATCTTTCTGCAATACATCACATCTCTCATCTTACCTGAATTAGCAATCATGGTAGATTATCATGTACAAATATAATTTAAATTTTGGGGAATTTACTAAGTAAATATATCTTCCATAATATATATATATATATGTTATAATTTGGGTAATACTATATGACACGAGTAGCCATAGTAAATTTAAAATGGAGTATACCATAGTAAATTTTATATATGGCGTGTTACCATAATATCAATTCCCACAGGAATCATTCAATTTTTTGCATTGAAATGGAGTTGTGACATGGACAAACATCATGATACACATAACCACTACTAGAAAATTGCTAATCCCATCTCTAGGCACCTGTGGAGAAAAAGAAAATCAAAATTTCTCAAATGATTTCGGACGAGCGACTACGATGGACAACGAATGAACAATGTGTGTACACTAACTCCAAAATAAGTCGGCAGTAGAAACCAAACCTTTGTGAGAGACCCGCGGCCCTAAACAGCGTCACTATTTTATTTTATTGTGAGGGAAGGGAGCAGGAGTAAAGATTGACACAGAAGTAAGATCGATTTCAACTAAAGGCGCGTTCTGTTGCATCCATTTAGACCCTTCTAAACTTTAGCACTAAAAAAAATCTTATTATTTAAAAGTACTAAATAAAGTCTAATGACAAAACCTTTTTATCGATGGGTACATCTTTGCGAGACGAATTTAATGAGCCTAATTAATCTATGTTTTGCTACAGTAATCATTGTCTAATCACGGCTTAACTACTCTCATTAGATTCGTCTCGTGATTTAGACCGGGAGTTCTGCAGTTAGTTTTGTAATTAAACTTTGTTTAATACAAGATTTTTTTTATTTAGACTCTCTAAATTTGCCCCTCTAAAATGCCAAACGCGTCCTAAATCCTGAACACACTCAGAAACAACAACAAAAGAAACACGAGACTCCCCAAACAACACGCTCGTTGCGCAAGTGCATGTGACCGAACGAACGAGAGGCATAGTTGCTTTGTTATGCAACAATGTATAGTGGCATTACCTCTTCTTTCATTTCTTTTTTCCTAACTGGCAAATGGCAATCACCCCTTTGGCCTGTGTATTAATGCGGTAGTGTTTGCGTAGCCACGCTCCACTGGGCTTTAGGCTATTTCCAACGGTTAGCCTATTTTGGGAGTTACACACGAAATGGGGCATGAAAAGCAGAAATCTCGTCTCCAACGGAGCACGCAATCGACGGACGCAGTTTTCACCCCGGGGGTCTCGCTCCGCACAAATACATCAGCGAGTCCCCGCGACCCTTCGCTTCCGACGCGGGCAAGAGGCGGGGCCCGCGGTAGCGGAGCTCGCGGTGGGCAGCGGGCGCAGCAGCTTGCGGCGAGGGGAGGCCGAGCTCGCGGCGCGGG
>LAPY01001568.1:92236-104617 GCA_000970635.1 Eragrostis tef
AGGCTGGACGTAGTGGTGATGGGTCGATCCCGAAGATTTCATCCCAATCAGGGATGATATGGGGATTGGGAGGGGAATTTTCATCTCTCGGAGGAGAGGCGGACCGCCTCTGGGTAGAATCGTGTGTTTCCGTGGGTTCCTAATGTAGCCGATGTGTGCTGATGCTGCAATATAGGTGTTAGTGAATCCTCTGAACTTTGGAAGGCTGGAAGGCAACCTCGTGCTCTGGCCCAAGTCAATCTTAATTTCGTGTTTGGATAAGTTACTTGTGTAATCCTAAAATGTTGTGAGTTCATGTATGCATGGTCGACTTGGGAGAAATGTTAAAACAAACTTTATTATTAGAGGGTTCTCAGGCTCAATTGAGCTTAGTAATCTTATTACTACTGCTCCTGCTGTGATCAAAGTAGACCCTTTGGTTTCCTTGAGGATTTTCTACTAGAATTTCAGCTGAAGCAATTGGTTTTTGTGCGGTTTCACTGTTTCACCGATGAGATATTTTGGACTTGTGATTCTAACGCAATAGTAATTAGAACTTTGCAATTGGGTTAGAGAAAGCTCATCTGTCTGGCAGGTGTACCAGAGTTGTTAGCGACAGTCCTAAAGCCTGAATGAGGTACACCATGTACTCTCTGTTAGGGTTGCTTAGTACCTTCCAATGTGAAACCTATGCCTCTGATTTCTGAAGTTAGGTAGAAGAAGTTTTTCTTTTGAATCTTTTTCAAGAGCCAGCCTGTGTTGCTCCTAACATGTTGTTTCTGTAAGATTACACCTGTAATGTTTTTGGTAGTCGCCATCAATTGGTTAGAGATCCGTAGAAGCATTGTGAAAACTCTTTCTGAGTTTCTTTCTTCCCTTTCAAGAGATCGGACAACTCGAGTCAATATGGGCCATGCATTTTCTGTATATTTAGTTCGTGACCTTTAAGCTGTATGAGCATAGAAGTCGAAGCTTCCACTGCTAATCGGAAACATGTAATGCTACAGGGTATTCATTTTATAATACATAAATATATTAGCCCGTTGGGAGTAGAATGAATTTTCCCTTAGCTAGTTAGGTTACGCTTATATATCATTTATTAATGAACCAATTTATTAGTTATTTTATGTTTGGTTGAATTTTGCACTTTTATCAAGTTAATGTTGAGTTACCTTGTACAGGTTCAGCCATGAGTGCCCTCTCATGAGCTCTGGGATTGATGATGTACTGCTATAAGTTTTTCTGTTAACATGTAGCATCTCTCGATGTTATTCATGTACCAGATTTACCCATAGAAGACAGAGATGCAGAAGTCTGACCATCATGAGCAAAATCTTACCTCACCAAGAGGCCTTATCCATAAATTGTTTCGTCGAACAAATAGCAAGCGATCGCCAACCGCAGCAGATCAACAGCATTCTCCTGTATTTCCAGAAACAAGCAACTCAACATTTTTAGAGCAAAAGGATTCTGATGATGCCATCAAGGATCCAGAGACGGCGAGCACACCTGGTATCCGGATTGAAGATGAGAAGTCTGATTTGTTAGGATACGAGATTTATTCTGGGAAGCTTACATTAGATAATAAATCTAGCGAACATCCTGGATCAGGGTCTAGTAGCAATTGCTTTGATGCTAGGCTCAGCACTGAAGCCCTTACATGGGGCTCTAATATCCTTAAGCTTGAGGACATCATATCTGTAAGTTGGTATCTCATTAAGTTTTGTAACTTGCATCAATATGTTTCTCATTTCACCTGTGAGTCCACAACATCTGGTAACAATTTTAAGATAGGTCAAAGTTACCTTGCAGGTGTCATATAATTCTGGTCTCCGGCATTTCACTGTGCATGCATGTCCTCTTGAAAAGAGAACCAGAGGACTTTCCTGCTTTATGAAGCCTAGAAGAACCCAAAAGGACTTGCGGTTCCTATCCACTTCTCCACATGAGGCCTTTCGCTGGGTCAATAGTTTTGCAGATCAGCAATGCTATGTAAACCTATTGCCTCACCCCATGGCATCTAGCAAGAAGCATTCTTCTGAACTCATTCCATATGATTCCATGTTTGATCCTTATGTTAAATGTCGGTCTCCACCAAAGATACTTGTCATCTTGAATCCTCGATCTGGACATGGTAGATCTAGCAAAGTTTTCCATGGAAAAGTGGAACCCATATTTAAGGTATGTCTAGCTGAGTCATAGTCAAATGTCTCTCATTTCAAGTAAATGTTAGGAAAAGCTACGCACCGATTGGAGCTTGTTGTTATGCCTATGTTTCATGTTCCCTTGTGTTGGAAAATTATGCTGCTCATTACAAGAATTTAAGATATCTATTTCAACTGGCAAAAATGTGAAACACAGAATGCCAAGTCACCTTATTATTATCTAGTCAGATACAAATACTAACAATATAAATAATAAAATAGGTTAGGTACATTAAGGATCATGCATGTCTTTTTTTCCGCTATGCTCAGAGCATTAAATATTAATTTTATTTTTTGATAGACAATATCCTATGGTGTCAAGGCACGCTAGTTGTTGTTTTCCATATATTTATGGTCAATTGCTGAAGTTTTGGGAATTTGAATTTTGCCCCATGTCTTTTAGTTATATTCTTGTGGTCTATTGCTTGGCACTGCATTTCTGGGAGCAGGAATATCTGTTGTTCCTCATCTGCTTTGTTCAAGATTGTATAGGAAAATCCATACTAGACCAACTTCTTTAGACTAAAGGCGTCTACATGAATCAATACCTTGGTATCATTATGGAGATGTATATAGCGGGTTTTATGTTCAAATAGTGTCCTCTCTGCTACCTTACTGTAAATTTCCTTCTTCGTGGATCCCTGATTTTTCTTTTAGCTACCCCCCCCCCCCCCCCCCCCCCAGATAAGTAGTGTCAGTCATAGAATGCTGAATTTTTCAGAGGAAGAACTTATTACTTTTTTTTCTGTATAATTGTTGATCACATAAAGTGCACTCAATTTTATAAAAGTCTATATCATGCTTGTTAACACATGTTGCTTGTTTCAGTTTTTTAGTGGCTTAGATATATGCTTTAATAATAGTGCTACCGACAGCTTGCAGGTTTCAAGATGGAAGTGGTTAAAACTACACATGCTGGTCATGCAAAATCTCTTGTATCAACTATTGATTTTTGTAGCTGCCCAGATGGTATGCACGATTTTGCATCTTACATGAGTACTTTACATGTATCACGCTGACTAACTTTTTTGCCTGTATTTGCTAGGTATTGTATGTGTGGGTGGCGATGGAATTGTAAATGAGGTTAGTATTTATCAATTACATTTCATTTATGCGTTGCATATATCCCCTTCTATCGATCTCTGTGTCTTTTCTTTGCTCTAGTGTATTTGATAGCCTACTTGAAGATTAAGGGCAATATAGAGTCCTATACTACCACTATACCCTTAACAATAGAACCATCAATAAACTACGAATTTCCAATGCATTCTTTTACTAACCCTGTAGCTCCCCAACTTGATATACTTACTCCATTAGGAACTGCCTGGTCCTTTTAGTTATGATACTAGTTTCCTAGTTGGAGGTGGCTCATAGGTCTCAAAGTGTTGTGCTGGTGGGGATAAATTCATATTGGACGTTTAAATTGATTAGCTAGAACAGAAGCACAGAAGTTCATTGGTGCCTCTTGAGTCTTGACCAAAATATGGTACATTTAGGCTAAACCTTTTACGTGAAGAAAAGACAACCGTGTAAAGAGGTCGACATGCTTCCATTAGGATGTCCCACACGGGGCTGGACTATGAGCAAATTCAGGACCTTGGGAGCCATGTTTCGTTCTAGGGATATTTAATTTGTCTTTAGGGGGAGACTATTTACTTAGCTAGATGCACACAAGAGTTCCATACAAATATCTTATTTTAAAGGTAACCTGTGGATACTCCCCACAGCAGATTATGCATGGTGGTAATAAAAAAACATTTTTTACATGCATCACATATCATTTCTCATAGCAAAAATCTAGTTCTTTATATATATATATATATATAAAACTCCAGGTTTTAAAATTTTAAATTGTATTCCATAATCTGGTTGAATTTTATCTGAATTCCGCGAATGCACTTGTAGCGCATTGGTAGGTAAAGTACCTAATTGAGGGGCCGACCCGTCCTCGAACCTGCGTTTCGCGCCGGGCCGGGGGGGGGGGGGGGGGGGGGATGAGGTTGAGTGTGCCCAGTTGTGCGCCGTGTTCAGGGGGTGTTTTCTCAACTTAATTAGAACGTCGTGGACCATCTTAATCCACCAGTCGAGTTTTTATTTATCTGAAGTCATTCTCTCCTTGCATCCAATAGAAATGGTATTCTTATGTCAAATTTATGTTCGGATGCAGTAACCAGCTCATTATGTAGGTTCTCAATGGACTTCTCTCCAGAGATGATCAAAATGAAGCTGTCTCCATTCCAATTGGTATAATACCTGCTGGGTCTGATAACTCGCTTGTTTGGACTGTATTGGGTGTTAAAGATCCACTATCTGCAGCATTGTCCATTGTCAGGGTAAAGAATGCATTTTTTGGTTCATCTCAATTTTGCCTTCTTTTTAAGTTTTGCACACTTTATATATGCATGTAATTTACATTTGTTGTATTTCCTACAATGTTAGTCGTGCTGGGTAGGGTACCTTGTGGTTTAAGTCACAGCTGGCAGCTTTAGTGATTCATTTCCCTGCTTTTTAAAAAAATGAGGTCGGGTTAAATAACAAATATGTGGTTAATGGTGTTTTCGTATTACAATGTGAAAAGCATCCTAATATGTATCCAGTGTTCTGCCCCTTTATTCTTCATTCGCCATCCCACAGTTTGCTTCACTTCCCCGTCCCGCAGTCACCCTTGTACAGGACTACAAAATATCCTCTTGTCCATGCTCTCTTATCATCTCTCTCTTGTCAGTTCACCCTAGGCATTTTCGTATCGAACGGGCTGACCTTTCTACATGGTCAAATCTTCTGCATCTCGAAGCTACAATCTTCATTAGACTGCCCCTGTCTTGTCTCTATCCTACATTAACTTGACTTCTCAGTGGTGCTGTGCTTTTGAAGTCAACATACTGCACACCGATGCTCTGTGTCATATTCCTGCAATTGTATACTGCCATTGCCAGTTCAGTAGTTAGAATGGTGTATTTCGTGCAGGAAAATTGCTCACTATAGCTATTGTCACTTTGGGAGTTACATGCCTACCTTTACTGATGAAGGCAACTATAAGCTAGCATCAGTCATGTCAAAAGGACTTATAGGTGCAACTTTGCTTTTAGAAAGCACATGTTAGACTTATCAGATTTTTATAGATCAATTTTGTATTATTATACTATTATTACAATGTGCCAAGTTTAGAATGAACTCGAGATCTGAAGCGTCGTTTCTGGCATAGTTTGATGGATAGATGCTCCCCAGTACTTACTTTTTCGTGTAATTCTTTGATGCGGATGTTAACGACCGCTGTATGTCAGTATTACAAGCATATCACATTTTTTATTGCATAATCGGAATCAATGAATGCTACCCTGTACTTACTTTTACCATTAACTCTTTGATGTGAAAACTAATAGGCATTGAACTGGCAATTGTTGCCAACCGCTCACTATTTTCTTCTATGTAAATATTCATCGAGTGACTTGTTGGTTTTCAGGGAGGTCTCACTCCTATTGATGTTTTTGCTGTTGAGTGGATTCAAAGCGGGGCCATCCACTTTGGCACAACCGTCTCGTATTTTGGTTTTATTAGTGATGGTAACATAATTAACACTTCAGATCATTATCGTACAACCTTAGTTCTCTACATTATACTTCTTGAACTAAGTGTAGGTGATTTATAGTCTTTTTTTCAGAAAAAAACAACAAAGGTGATATTCTATCTATCTCTTGCAGTTCTTGAACTCTCAGAGAAATATCAGAAGCGTTTTGGTCCTCTACGTTACTTCGTAGCTGGTTTTCTCAAATTCCTTTGTTTGCCAAAGTACAGTTTTGAATTGGAGTATCTTCCAACTTCAGATGTTGATGGTGCTGACCAGAAAATTGTGGAAGAACAAGAAAAGGCTCACGAGTCGGACCTCTATGATGATGTTATTCGGAGATCGAGAGCTGAATGTTTACCGCGTGCATCAAGTTTATCTAGCATTGACTCAGTCATGTCTACAGGCATAATGTCTGGGGCAGAGCTTGAGGTTTGTAGTCCACATGCAAATAATGAACCCTCTGAACTCGTCCGTGCACTTGACCCAAAAGCAAAACGTCTATCATTAGGGAGATCAAGTACTCTGAATGAACCAGAAGAAGTGCTTCATCCACAGGCGCATTCATCTACTCCCAGCTGGCGTAGATCAAAATCAAAGTCAAGGACAGAAAAGACATGGCCAGGTTTGACTGCTACAAATGATGCAAAATCTCCTATGGGTATCACAACACATGACAAAGAGGACACATCCTCTACAATTTCAGACCCTGGGCCAGTGTGGGATTCAGGACCTAAGTGGGACATGGAACCTAAATGGGATAATCAACCTACCTGGGAATCTGAGACTCCAATTGAGCTACATAGTCCTCCAGACGATATTGAGCTTGGCCTGACTAAGGAACTAGTACCAAGTTTAGATGAAAGATGGATAGTCAGGAAAGGTCGCTACCTAGGTGTATTGGTATGCAATCATTCCTGTAAGACTGTGCAGAGCTTGAGCTCTCAGGTTGTTGCTCCCAAGGCTGAATATGATGACAACTGTTTGGACCTATTGTTGGTTGGTGGAAGTGGAAGGCTCAGATTACTGAGATTTTTGGTGCTTTTGCAGTTTGGAAAGCATATATCTCTTCCAAATGTAGAATATGTAAAGGTATGCTGTGGCCGTGTCTCTTTATCAAGCATTCCATTTTAACTTTTTTTTTCCCCTTCAAGTTCAATTTGTTTTAGAATAGTGTTGTTTTGATCCATGGTTTTTTCTGCATATAATTTGTTGGGGAAATTGGTTTCTTCACACTGAAAGAAGCATGTTTTAGAAACTTACCATCAAAAGAGCTCTGTTAAGAATTCTACTCCCTCCGTTCTTTTTTATATGACACCGTTGACTTTTTCGTTAAACTTTGACAAAAAATATAGATTTAAATAATTACTTTTTAAATGTGAAATGAATACCATTGGAATCATCATCAAAAGCAATTTAAAGATAACTTATACATAGCTATTTACACAAATATTTATAGATAAGACGAATGGTCAATGGTGTCATATATTAAAGAACGAAGGGAGTACCATTCAAAGATCAGCTTCTCTAGAATTTTACCATTCCATCAATGTCAGTTAGCATTTTGGATTATTTTACATCTTTTTAACTCTAAATGTAACAAATGGTCTATATACCCCTGTCGTGCTTCTCCCGATCTCACCATGCTGCGGCGTCCTTGTCCATGGCGGCGGCGGCGGTCGGGGCAGGCTTGCCTGTAGTGTCTCAGAGAAGGCGGGAGATGCGCGACCACCACTCACGGATCCGGGTAGAAGGCCGCCGGGCGAGGCCTCGCCAACCTCCACATAGTCCATAGATGCTGACACCCCAGCCCACCCCGAACCAAACCAGCCTTGAAGGTCCTGTCGCCACCTTGCTTGCAGCCACCGTGGGTTCCAGCGGTGTACTCGGGCGGCGGCAAGGCGTGCAGAATGTGGCAGAAGAGGCAGCGGCGGTACTAGGGCTTGGGGCCGCCCAGGAGAGCGGCGCAGGGTGTCTTATCAGAGAGGCTGATCATGGTTGTTCCTCAGGACCGAAGTTCAGAGGCAAATCTGATTCTTCCAGAAAATCAGAGAAAATGCAAGAAAGTGGTGAATTGATGATTTCATGGGCCCTGATCAAACGTAGAGACAGGGAAAAGGTCAGTAGTCAATCTGACAACCTGTCCCGTTTTAGTACACCTAATCTTGGCCACGATGAGCGAGAGGGGAAATGTCAGTAGTCAATCTGGAGCAAGAGCAGAGAGGTTACCCAGAACCGCTCAGCTTTGCTGCTCGGATCTGGAGTTGCAGCCACATGCTCGCCCGGATCCAGGCGCTGTGCCGTGTTCGCCCCGATGGACCGAGCAACTGGTGCTATCGGTGCAGGTGGAGAAGAATTTGGTCTTTTGATTCAGATCAACAAAGAAGGGGGTAAAAGGGTCCAGAAATTCATAGATAACATTCAAATTGACAGAATGGTAAAATTCTAAACAAAATGATGTTTATGGAGCTCTTTCAATGGTAAATTTCTAAACATGCACCTTTCGGTGTCAAGAAACCAATTTTCCCTTGTTCGTTTTCATCACTTATATAGTCGTATTCTTCATAATTACTTTATTGAAGTTTACTCCACCATAGTTCTGGCCATATGTGCACTAAAATTTATTTATCTTACCCATATTCGCCACTGCACCAGAACTTTTAATGGTCTTTGTATGGTTTGTTCCTCCAGAGGCATCGATGCAAGTTCTTTAAACTCTATGATTGCTGACGTGCTAAATTTCAGGTAAAATCTGTGAGGCTCAAGGCTGCCCCAAATACACACGACGGATGTGGTATTGATGGTGAACTACTCCATGTCAAGGGGCAAGTTCGTTGTAGTTTGTTGCCTCAGCAATGTCGATTGATTGGCAGGCCAGCCAAAAATCCTGTATAATAGCTGTAAATACATTAATCTGCTGTCTGTCCAGAATCCTGCACATGTACAAGCGGCAAGCTGTGGAATTTTGTCGCATCCACATCCATAATCATAGCCAGAAGTGGTAGTCATCCAGATGTAAAGCTAAAGCTTATATCGACAGCAGCCTGTTGTGCACCCCTTGGTCTCATCTTCTCTTTTGTCTGACATCTAATACATCAACAATAGAGCCACCCACTATATGTGCGGTTGTTTTGGAGGTCCCTGATGCCGGCCACTTGATCCTCAGTGCTCCCATTATAGGGACAACACACAAATGATGTGTCCTTGATCAGCTTGTAGTGTTTGCAAATTGTGAATAAGACTATTGCAGTATTGCTTGTTGAATTCCCAGTACAGTGTAGGATTTCAACAGAAAAGGACAGGTGATGTGCAGCTTGTCATGAGTGTAACTGTTTTTCGGATGTGATAATGATTTGTAACATGAAAATGATGTTTGCCATAGAGTTGGAATTTTCTGGGATGCATTGTTTTCTGTTGGGGAATAGGCAGAACGGGAATGTTGTCTGTTGGGAATAAGCAGCATGCTAGTTTTGTCTGTTGGGGCATAAGCAGCATGGTGTTGTTGTCCGTGTTAGTATTTTATATGCCGGCTATGATTCTTTGCCCTGTAGTTTTTGGGTACTGACCGAACGAATTGATTGTGATTCTGGGGAAAAAAATTCCTCCGAAAATATTGACTTTGTCCGGGAACAAGATTATGGTTTGCTCTATTTCACTGTGTTACACCTTTTGCTCACTAGTCATGAGATCAAAAACAGAGCTCGACACGATGAGCTCACTGCCTGCATGCCCATTTATTCCTCCAGCTGCACGCAACATCGCACCCAGCCAGCTAGTTAACGCCGGCAGAGGCAGCCCCGTCCGCCGCCGTGCGGCCCGGCCGACACGCACCGTCCGCCGCGGCACCCGCCGTAGTGGCACATGTCGCGGCAAGCGCTGTTCGCCACCGCGTCTGCCGGGTCGCACTGCTCCACCGGCACGACCACCCCGCACGACACGCTCGACGGGTAGTCCGAGTCCACCCATGCCAACTCCGCCGGCGCCGCAAGGAAAGTCACTGAAAAAAAGAAAGAAAAGAACACGGCGGCGTCAGATCAGATGCGTGCCACGGCAAGCCGGCCACACCGTACGCGATAGTACATTGCATTCGTACATGCACACGTACTTACCAGTGAGCGCGGCCACGAGGACCAGGAGGACGCTCGCCGGCCGCGCCATTCGATCTCTCCTTTGGCCGCCGCTCTGCTCCTGAAGATGGGAAGGCGACGACAAAACTGGCCACCTATTAGGGGTGATCACGGGCGCCGCGAATGTGGTGCATGGTAAAGGGGAAACTCGTGCAATCCACCACCGGTATGGTTTACTGGTATGGCAGGTCATTAAAACACACAATCCAGCTCTCAATTTCCATAATGCATTGATTGGTTTTCTTATTGGCACGTGGCGTATCCAGGAGATATTGTGCAGCATGGCTGATGTAGTGCAGCATATGGGGAGTAGGCAGCATGTTTGTGCAAGGCTAGATATCATTGCTAAACATATGAGCTCTTGTTATAATTTAGAGAGGTTAGAGCATCTTCAACAGAGTCCCAAAAACCTCCCTTAAATTAAAATATTAAAAGTTGATCTAAAAAACCATCTCCAACAGGACTCCAAAACCATTCCCAGTCTTTTCATGGCCCCTAAACTTCTCTCATTTGTAGCTACAAACAGGAAAAGAATTAGGGCTCTCATCTCTTTTTTTCCTATGCAATTAATGTTTTTTGTGGCCCTAAATGCTGATGTGGCCCAATCAAAAGTGTTTTAATCTATTTTTAGGGAGAACTGTTGGAGGAAGAGAGAAAAATTACTCATATTTTTTTAGTTGCTCCCAAAAACAAATTTATAATAAGAACAATTTTATGGGAGTCTCATGAAGATGCTGTCAGACCCCTTTTTTGCGAATGATAACAAGTCTTTATTACTCAGAAATAGAGTTACAATTCTGAGTAAACTAGAGGTTGAACGCACACGGGGGCCTAAATCTCCAAACTGCGGATTGTTTGGTTCTTTTGGCCAACTGTGTCGGTTCATGTGCAATACAATTAACCTCTCTTCTTATATGGCCAACGACATAGCTAGGGAAGCGTCGTGCCATCTCTAAAGAATCCTCTACCACGAAGAAAACCGCCGACCTCTGGACCACATGCTTCTTCAGATACTTCATCAAGGTAATGTTGTCAGTTTCCAATACAGCAAGTTGAATGCACCATTCTGCAACTAACACCGGGCCCTCCTTGCAAGCTAAAGCTTCTATTGTCAGACCCGTCTCATAATAATTTATAGAAATCTGAATTGTATCTAAATGTTTTAACATAGTGGTTTTTATGAGCACAGAGGCATGTGCCCCTCTAGTTTGATTTTAAATTAGGATCAAATCCACAAGCCACAATTTCAGAAAACTATAATTTTACATCAAATTCTACGTATCTTTCGTAAACATGCATGGTGGGTCTATCGAAGCTGTTAACTGTTTCATTTTACTGATTGACAGTCAAATTGGTTGTTCCGTCTGTTTATAAAAGCATGCATATTTTTCGTATGTTTCATGCTACTAACTGGCAGTCATAATTATATGTTAGTGACCTTATCGGCTTAGAGGAAGTTGTCTGACAATTTTTTATGCTTCCATAGTTTGACTCTGTTTTCTGGCTGCGACCTGTGAATAATTACTATTTGAAGCAGTATTCGTGAATTGGTTCTTTGATCCGTAAGGAGCTATCACTTGTGATGCATAAACCACATGTGGGATGACTTAGGTTCCTTGCACAACTGACCCTGCGTTAAACGATAAAAATATGTTGACACGTGACAGAGGCACGCTTGTTAAGTGTCTGTGAGCGACCTGCATGTGTAGAACACGGGCAGAACAGTATGTATGCGAACGTTGTCTTGTAGTTAGAAGAGAGAGAGAGAGAGAGAGAGAGAGAGAGAGAGAGAGAGAGAGAGAGAGAGAGAGAGAGAGAGAGAGAGAGAGAGAGAGAGAGAGAGAGAGAGAGAGAGAGAGAGAGAGAGAGAGAGAGAGAGAGAGAGAGAGAGAGAGAGAGAGAGAGAGAGAGAGAGAGAGAGAGAGAGAGAGAGAGAGAGAGAGAGAGAGAGAGAGAGAGAGAGAGAGAGAGAGAGAGAGAGAGAGAGAGAGAGAGAGAGAGAGAGAGAGAGAGAGAGAGAGAGAGAGAGAGAGAGAGAGAGAGAGAGAGAGAGAGATGATACGTAGTACTTTTTTTGTTCTTTTTTATATGATGCTTGTTAGCTCAAATTTGAGCTGATGATGGACAACATATAAAATGAACGGGAGAGTGGCATATTGTAACGACAAGCAAGAGGCTAAGCGAGCAAAAAGACATCAGATGGCAAAAGTCGGGAGAACAAACAACAAAAGCAAATGAAATGTGATGTACCAATAAACACATACTAACAGTACACAAAACTGTAATATATACTACTACCAGATCAGAAAAAAAAAAGAGTCACCAAAATTAGTGGGCCAAAAAACTCAGTAGTGAACCGGAGAGCTTGATTCGCGTCCCCTGCCTTCCCCTGCTTCGCGCCAACGTCATGGTGACCGAATGATCGATCGTTCAGGTAGCTGGCTAGCACTTGCAGTTGCAGCCGCGGCCCCTGCCGAAGCCGAGGGACACGCAGCGGCCGCCGCGC
>LAPY01001569.1:14490-26830 GCA_000970635.1 Eragrostis tef
CCATTCTTACTCCATTAGCTTAGCTCACGAGTCACGAGGCCACTCCACCGTCGACGGCTAGGCTAGGGTCTGGAAGATGCGGGCTTTCCTTGGTATTCCACGATGGTCTTTTGACTGCTAACCAGATTAAGATTTGCCCTGTCCAGCGTTTCGGCGAAGATTAGTTCTGTTGGATCCCGCTCACACTATTTCTCATGAGTCATGCCCAATGTGCCGGAGCTGGGAAGTACTTTATGGGCGTGCCAAATTTGGACGACAATCCAAACAATGACCAAGCAAAGTTGGCATTATTTTTTGGAATGTCTTCTTCCTGCTATAGCACTTTTGCAGAATCAATTGTTTGCCACTATCAGTGACATAGATGGGGCCTACATTTCTTAATATTTTTGGTAGGGATTACTGGGTTCTTGAACTAAACAGCCAGTAACCTGGCACGTGTCATTGTGTGTACGAGTGCCTGTTCTTTACACGAACTATTGAAAGTGTTTCAGCATTGTAAGGGTACTTCGTGTTCTGTCTATGTTTCTGCAGTGTACCATTTTGATGCAGAGGGCAGAGCTGATGGCGCGAACTCTGCCAACGGGGAGCTCCGGCAAGCACCCTGTTGTTACCGCAGACAGGCTAAGCTCGTTGTCAGATGGACTTCTTCACACCATAATGTCGTTCCTCAAGGCGCAGCAGGCTGTGCAGACATGTGTGCTATCTAGGAGGTGGGAGAAACTCTGGTGCTCCATGCCATGTCTCTGACATTGATCAGCGAGAGTTCGCTGTTGCACCACCTCATGGGAAGGTGAAGGAAAGGTTTGAGGAATTCGTCAACAGTTTGTTGATGTTTCACAATGCGCCATCATTGGATTGTTTTCGGTTTCACGTTACTGAAAAGTATGAGAATATGGTCGTCGAACGATGACTCCGTCGTGGCATCAAGTGCTGCCCTGTGCGGGTTGAGATATCTAGCTCTGCAACCAATGCTCCCTTGTATAAACTACCTCATTTGGGTCCCAGCGCTTGTCGCCTCAAAACGTTGCATCTTGCTGCGATTGGTTTGGACAAAAGTTTCACACAGCAGCTGCCATCTGGATGCCCTGTACTGAAAAAATTGGTGCTCACTAATTGTCATCTTGATTCTCCAGAAATCACGTCTTACACATTGAAGTATTTGATGATCAGTGGTTGCACAACTGTCTCTGGTAAATTGCTGAGTATCATTGCTCCAGCTCTCATTGCCTTTCACCTGATCATGACTTATGTTGGATCTAGCTTGGGTGGTATTTTGGTGAATGAGATGCCATCCCTTCGGAGAGCAGCGATCTATTTTAAATCCCATGATGGGGCTGGAAGCAGTTCACAGGAAGGAAAATGCAAGCTCCTCTGCCACCTAATTAACGTGAGAAATTTGAAGTTATGTGGTTTAAAAACATTGGTATGATTCTTCTGTTAGCTTTTGGTGCCATTTGAACTATTGATCATTCTCGTTAAGTATTCATCAGTTTAGATGTCTAAATTGTAGTACACATAGCTACACATGAATTCCAGTTGGATTATATCGTTCATACATGGAGGGAAGTAATGTTCCCTCTTTGTGCTAGTAGTTAACATGTACACAGATACATTGCTACATATCAGGAGGATAATCTCAATCTATTTTCTGTTTCCATCGTTTCAGTCGATACTTCATGAGGGATCAGAAACTTTCCTAATATTTTATAAGGGCAGTGCTACGGTAGTCCCTCCTCCCAACTCTTGCATCCTAGGATGCAAGAGTTGAAATCAATCTGAGCCTTTGATTATCTAAAATTAAAATAAAATAAAAATGGAAAATAGATGTAGGCAACCTTCCCGCCATAGCTGCAAAGGAAATCCCTCTTCCCATTCCTTGATCACCGTGAAGGACTTGGCAATGTCACGTTTGCTTTGTTACAATTTTTTTTTTGTCTACGTCATTGCCAGTCAAAGAAAGCAATCACGCCAACCCAATTATGGAAAACCAGCAACCGGCAATATTCCTTCACGGAAAAAACTTTCCCAATGGCAATATTCCTTCACCGGAAAAATTTTCCAAACAGAAATATTCAGTCATGGAAAATCCGCTCGTCCTTCACATAAAAAAAAAACTTTCTAAACATAAGTTGTTACCATAAGATCAAGGTATGACAACGTCACTTTTTCTTTAAATAGTAAGCGTGCCCCATGTCACGTTAAATAGTTTTATTTCGTACCCAAAAAAAAGTGTGTAGATTTGTATCTAAACCCTTAAAGAACCAGTTGCGAGGAAAATCGGTTTTACTCTGCCACATCTTACCCACCTGTGTATCAACCAACAATTTAAATCCTACCCTCTAATCACAGCCGCTAGATCAAAAATATAGGCCCATCAAGTCACCAGATTGTCACCGAATTGTCACCGATGACACAATTAACACACATTTCATCTCCACCTCCTCGCGCTAACCACACCCAAAATAAACTATACCCGCCCCTACACCCACATCAGAGATTAGGCCACGACACGATCTCCTTCCCGAAATCACGATTTTCCTGATCTCCTTCCAAATGTTGACTTATGTGTGGTGTAATGCGCAGATTGACGTTTAAGTTCAATGACCTCCCTTGACAACCGGTCATATTTATTTGTTTCCTTTTTTACAGGTATTTCTTTCCATCATGGCACAACAGATTCCTTAGGAAAGCTTCTTCGCAGATCACACGGTCGTTTGTCCGAGGTCCTGATCCCTTCTCATTGTTGAGCAGACGATCACCGTCATCGAGATCACACAATCGCGCAGGTGGCATCCTGATCCCTGAACCCTAGCTAATTCCCTTCGCTTGTGGTGTGCACAATTGGCGGCGATATTTAACTCTTGGATTGATCCAATGTTTGACTCCGCCGCGGCTCCGTTGCCCCTCCGCCGTGCTGACGTCCAAGTGCTCCGCCACGCTCTACCGCAGCTTCATCATCTCGACGCCGACGGCCGACCCGATCATGATGTTCCGCGTCCCGACGTAGTGCGTAATCTGCGGCTTCTCCAGGTCGCAAAGACGTCCCGCAGTAAGCACTAGCCCGTCGTCGACGTTCTTAATTGTCGACTTTTTGCAGCTGGCGTCCTTCACCACCAACGAGATCTATACAATAGTGCAGCCTCTCCAACGCACGGTCCAAGAAGCCAAGGCCGGGAAGATCAGACGCGTTGACGAGAGACGACCCAAACCCTGCAGGTGATCCTCTCTCTAACGTACATGCATGTATTTGCCATTAACGTTCCATCGATTTCAGCTAATCCATCAGGTTTACACATATATCTCTGCCACCTACTATACTTCCGCATCTCACTCTTCCATGCGACCTTCTTATTAGCTTTTGTTTGTCACGTGTCCTATCATAACTCTAATCCAGTCATTTTGTTTTGGTAGTGCATCAAAATGGATGTCAAAGTTATCACACCACTCAGTATCTAAATTAAAGAAAATCAAACGTTCACTCCCTGAGGTGTGAAATAGTCTATGTCAATAAATGCTTTTTTTTGTGCGGCACTATGATATTTTAGCATACCCATCCATATTCACCTGAGGATAGAAAAATAGTGTAGTGTTTTTGTTTCACATTACATAATCCAACCATCTTAACTCAATATTTATTCTCAGCCTTTATATTTGTCTTTCAGCATATGCTCTATATGTAATCAGGTTTTGTTGTGAAAGTTTAGCTTATGATAACAATTCCTACTTCAATGATTGCCCGGTGCCATGATATAGGACCTTGCTTCTTATTTTGCTTGTATAATGCTCACTAGCTGGAGAGACATTAGCACCTGACTGACTTATTGCCGTGGTTCTGTTTCCTTTTTCTCAGGTTAACCGTGTATTTTCACAGTAGGTGATGGAATAGCGCGCACATCTTGCGAAAAGACCAAAATTAGTGCCAATATTCGCACCTGTTTCATTGATTGTACTAATACTGTTCACAGTGGTGAGTATGTGTTATCAAATATTTTTGTATCCTAATAGATTGCAAGTACGTACCTGTACCAAAAATAATGAAACTAAACTCGATGAAACACTATTATTTCAGGTGCAAATGAAAAAGATAGTGCTCAGGGAACTGCACAAACTGAACAAAATGAGAACTGCACCGTTTCTAAATATTTGGAAACAAAGTGTGAAAGAAACAGACTATACCCACAAAGATATCGGGCTAGGAAAAATAATTAAAGCAGCCAGCATGAAAATTCCTGTGGTGTCACCACAAAACCCAGGTTTGTCAAAATGATTGAATTTGAATGGTGTTTCTTGTCGATTATTTTTTATTCATTACTCGGTGAATGATAGTTTGTTTGTTGTACCACAACGTACAGAAGTTTTGTATTTAACCGGTACAAGTATGAAATGAAATCAGCATACTAGCGACCTTATCTTCGCCGTCGACCCTTTAGCAATGTTCCAGATCAACATTGATGAATACTACGTACAAGTATTGCTTCATTGTATTGACAAATCAAAGTCCAACGATGATGTGTCATATTGCGTTCCCTGCTCTAGGCTTATACTGGAAGGAAACAATATCTATTTGGTGCAAAACCATCTAAATATACTTATGGTGTAAAATGTTTTGCTATTCAGTTATCAATTACCATTTTATCATAATTAATGTATTAACTTCCATTATAGGAGACAAAGTATAAATTGAACCACTAAAGAAACCACCTATGAAAATGAAAAATTGGAGGATCCTTCACGATTCCTTCCTATACTAGAATGCAACTTGTCAAATATAATTCTGAGATTTTCTTTTAAGTTGGCTGAGATTCTGCCAATGTGCAGGATAGTGCCAATCAGATTATGATCAAGCTGGTTCCTTGCAGACCATGAAGTTGTTGATTAAGTACAAGGTTGACGCTTGCAAGCAGAATGTTCATACCTGAATTCACCGTGGTTATCCATGAGGCAACGGGAATTGATAATTAAATAGCTTCTGTAGCATAATTTCCTCTTTTTTTTTTCCTTTTCTTCTGTCGCTTTATAATGTACTTTGTCTGGTCATAACTTTTAATATATAAACAGTAGGGGAAGTCCCCTCATGTTTCCTAAAACAAAATTACAAAGTTGATGTTAATGTTGTCTATAACTAGAGATTAATTGTGTAAATTTCATGACAACCGTTTTTAGAGGCTTGTAGATTTTTTTTTTCAAAAAATTCCCTTAAATTGTTAAACTGTAATGCGAAGTTAATGTTTGTACTCCTAGAAATCTTCAAGCTACATGGAGAATGATTTAACCTTTTATGTTTGTCAAGAATCAATGATTGGATGGCTTTATCGAGAAATTATGATGATGCATTAAAATGAAGACTGAATTATTTTTTGTCGCTATTGTTACCGACAATAGAATTATGGGTAGTGTCATGTCTTTTACATCTCAAAGTCAATTAGAGTCTTTTATTTCAAACAATGTCATTATGTTATTAGATTCTTGAGCTTGTCATGTTAATGTCTTTATAGTACTTAAATGCAATGATGTGTTAGAAGTGTGTTTGGGATGATAAGTACACAATACATCATATGATTTTTCTTTTATGATAAAGTTCTGTCGAAGTGGTGTCATTTGGTCGAACACGTGCGTGGCGCACGTGCATTTTTACTAGTTGTACATAACAACTGACAACTCACATTTTTTAAAAATAAAAATAAAAATTCTCTTCTCACGAGTGATCATTTTTCTGGCGGCAATGAGACATCTTAAAATCTTGATCTAATATCCATCACACTCTAATAAATAGTTACTTTCCAAAACTAAAAAGGAAATAATAAAAGTTGATGTTGGTGAAGTCTTGCACCTTGCACCATAGGGTGCAAGACTTCATCTTTTGCCTCGATATCTACTCAAATGGACGGTCCACAGTTATTTGGGACTACTGTAGCAAATGCCTTTTATAAACTCAGAACATTGTGGTTCGACATATGTGATCTGAGTGATGACTTCCAGATACTGGGATGCTTTTTGAGCAGCGCCCCTCATTTGGAGAAGCTTATTCTGCAGTACTGCAAGGTATTTTCTGTTTTTGTTGATCTCCCATGTCTTGATTTAGTAAATTTCTTACAACATGCTGAGTTGCTGACATAAATGCATCCTGTTTACTGTCAAAAGCTTCCTGGAGGTTCCAGGAAAAGGAAAAGGATGGCAAATCGGATATCTTTTAAGTGTCTGAACACATTACGTTTCAAGTGCCCAAAGTTGAAGCTGATTGAAATCGTACAAAGAAAATGATGTCCATCAGCTGTTTGGACTTTTGTCTGGCGTGTGGAGGAATCTACCGAAGACTACCATCCAGCTCATCAAAGCTTGAGTCTCAGCATAGTTTGCAATGCTACATGCCTCTTAGAGTCTTAGTTCCTCTTGAGCTGTAGAATGCCTCCATGCCATCTTCTGCTGTGGTATTTGCTTTTGATATTAAAACAAGCATCTATATCTGTTGTCTTGGTTCTTTTGGTCTATAAGCGTGCCTACCTGTGTAGTATTTTCTGGTACGATACGTTGCGTGGTATTTGCCAACTTGCTAGATCTATGTGATGGAAGAACAAAACCCATGTTTGTAGTGGAAAATGCAAATGTTTCATGCAAGGAATATTCTCTTCCTGTGGAATTTTATCGTAGGCACTAGCAGCAATTAATAGGCCGGGCATCTTGATGGGTTGGATATAATTCACACTGCAGCTCCGTCCTTGCTACTCTCTAGATATATCATGTTGCTTATCCAGAAATCGTGTCTTCCACGGGTAATAGTACGCTGACTGTCACGGCTAGATCACCCCTTTTTTTTTTCATCTGGACGTTACTGCTGTTGGATGGGACTGGAATGTTGTTTCTGTGAATGCAGGTTTCAGCAGAGGACGATGCCAAGGACACTGATTGTAGTATATTCGTATAGATGTACTAACACTGTGTATGCATATAGACGTATGTACTCAAAGGAGTATGTATTACTCCATTGATAAGATGTACAATCTGCGCAATCAAACATCTAGCTTTTACATATCAACCACCAAATCTGAGCTGATACAAATCAGCCTTAACACACACACACACAAAGCATCTATCATCTAGCACAACACCTAAAACAAAGCAACAATAATGTCATAATCAGAGTAAATGATCTTATAGCAATTTGAGATGACCATATATGGGCTCTCTAGGCACGGAAGAACATCAACAATGTTATAATCAAAATATCATATTCTCTAATTTTAGCCTCCAGCTACATAGAAGCATATAGACATTTCATCTTCTCGAGTCTCTCCCTGAGTCTTCGTTATAATTGCATTTTAATGTTAAAATAGTGCAAAATATTGAGATAAAGGAATTGAACCTAAGGTCTCAAAGTTATGAAGCAAAAGTGTTACCACTAGTCCATAACATCTTAGTTGTACAAGAAAAAAATAAATATATAGTTAATATTTTTTGGGAAGGCCATGCCGTACCGTTTATTAAGCTGAAGCTTCGGTCCAAACACGACCTGTTGCTCTTGGGCCAGAACAAAATAGTCGTGCTTCGTACCCGCTTATTTTGGCCTGCAGGAGGCGGTGAGAAAGAATCCTAAAAGTCTGCCAGGAGTATGTATGCAAGTCTCAGGAATGAGATTGGGAGTTAAGCAGGTAGGAAAGACCGGAAGGGTGGAAGGCGAGGAGGTGATCGGTTGAGAGTGCGGCGCCGCGTCGAGTTGTTGAGGGCGTGCCGCTTTCTTCCGGCACTGGGGCGCTTCGTCTTTTGCTTGCCGACCGAGAGTACTAGGCCCATGTCCCAGGCCGGATGGGCTTTACTACTTTTCAGCCTATGCAACTCATCAGACTACGACTATTAGTGATGGCCAAACGGACGGCACGGCCCGACCCGAGCCCAAAATGGCACGGCCCATTTAATTTTCGGGCCAGCACGACACGTATTTCATTTTGGACCGTGCCGTGCCAGCCCATGTGCCTGTCCCTCGGCCCGCGGCCCGGCCCGAAATGGCATTTTCGTGCCTAATCGTGCCGTGCCGGCCCACAAGCACGGCGTCCCATTTCACCATTTCAGCCTAATAGTGTTGAAAATCTTGAAAATTAGAACAAAAATATGACAAAGTGAAAACTTGAACCCTCAACCTTTAGCTTAGTAAGCAAGAGACTTACCACTAAACTACTTCATGCTTGTTGTTCTATATGAAACATAAACTATATTTATATAAAATATAAACTATATTTAATATTGGGCCGTGTCGTGCCGCCCGTCAGGCCGCACCCTCAGCCCAAACACGGCCCGACGGTCCGTGCCAGGCCAGCCCGGTCCAAAAATATTCCATACCGTGCCGGGTTCGTGTCGGGCCAAAAAAACATGCTTGGGGCCTGCCCGAATAGCCCAGCCTATTTGGCCATCACTAGCGACTATCTTCTTAAAAAAAAATCAGACAGGGACTCGAGAAAACCTGCCTTTTCCATTTTTTCCTTCTTTGTTTACCTCTCCAGTGGGCGGCGGCGCCAATCTTGCCGACTCCGCACAGAAGTTTCGTTCCGTTCTCGGCGGTTGCCGTTCTCCACCACAGTTCCTGGATCTGGGGGAAGACATCAACTCTCCACCGTGGACTCCCCTGCCATCCACCATTGACGGCTTGTGTTTACAGCGGCAGGGGAACCCTTGGATTCCTCGGGGGAACGGCGTTGCGTGAAGAAGGGCTCCGAATCTCAAGAGGTATTTACCCGGCCAACCATATCGCGAACCAGTTTTAGCTTATGACTTAGGCATAACCGCAATTCTGGTAGTCTCAACATCATCTTAGTTGTTAGATTAGATGGCGCCCAAATAATTTCGTGCTCAGCCCAAGCAAATTTCTACGGTGATCAATAAATGATATGGGCAGGCAGGCTAGATTTTGGTAACATTGCAAAAGCTGACCAACTTGAGTTGGAGAGTTTGCGTTGCCATTGCCAGTTTTTGGATTGGACTTTAGTAGATTAAAACGCAACTGTGCTTAATGCGGTGTGTTCTTTATAGTTTCGCAACTGACTTCTTTCTGATATCCCTAGTTCAATTGAAACCTTCTCAACCTAGTTCTTATATAATCTGTTGCGTACGTATGCTTATGCCACATCCTTTCCATGCAGAGGTGATGGCGCCAACACCTCCTATGGCAGGGAGCCCCAGCAGGAGTCCTGCGTCCACCGGAGACCGGCTAAGTTCGTTGCCCAACGCCCCACTCCACACCATCATGTCCTTCCTCCCGGCACGGCAGGCCGTGCAGACATGCGTGCTGTCACGGAGGTGGAGGGACCTTTGGTACTCCATGCCTCTGTCTCAACATTGATCAGCGGGAGTTCGACACGGCAGCATCACCGGCAAGGAGGGAGGATCATGAAAGGGCCAGGGACTGGTTCGAGAAATTCGTTGACGGACTGTTGACGCTTCACAGCGCGGAGTCATTAGATACGTTCAGGTTCCATGTCACAGGCTGCGAGTTCAAAATCGTCGATCAGTGGCTCCTCCGTAGCATCAAGGGCAGCGCTGTGGTGGTGGAGATCAGTTTGTCCAACCATGCCATCTTTCATGGGTTACCACATTACGGTTCCAGTTATTGTCGCCTTAAAAGGTTGCGTCTTGTTTCAGTTGCTCTGGGCGCTAGTTTGACAGAACAGATCTGCTCTGACTGCCCTGTCCTGGAAGACCTGGAGCTCGAGAGCTGTCTTCTTGATTCTTCAGAAGTCGCGTCTTGCACGCTCAAGAACTTGATGATCATGGACTGCACAACCTACTTTGATACTAACGTGGTGGTTGTCAAAGCTCCAGCTCTCACTTCATTTCACCTGTCTATAACTGTTGTTGGACTTGCAGGGTGTCTTGGTGAACAAGATGCCGTCCCTTGTCAAAGCATCAATTTGTTTCAGAACTGGCAATGGGACTGATGAATGCAGTATACAGAAAAAACCGTGCAAGCTTCTTTGCAGCCTAACTAATGTGAGAGAGTTGGAATTCTCTGGTTCAGTAACATTGGTACGTCTCTCCTGATTGTTCGCAATATGGTCTCATATTAATCACTCTCATGAATTTGTTAGTGTTCATTTTTGTATATATGTATTTTCGGTTGAACTTGTATAGTTCATTGGTTAAAGGAAAATGTTACTATGTGCTATGAGTTAACATGTGTGACTGATACAAACGAATCGAAATAAAGTGGTGTTTTCTTTTTGAGGAAAAAAAAAATAAAGTGCTGTACTACGATGCACAGAGAGTTGACATGTTTTGATTACTTCCTTTCAGTCACTACTTCAGAAGAGATCAGATGATTTCCCGACATTTTGTAACCTTAGAACCTTGCTGTTCGACGGATGCGACTCGAGTGACACCTTCCAAATACTGGGATGCTTTCTTAACAACGCCCCTATGTTGGAGAAACTTACTCTGCAATTCTGCAAGGTAATTTTCTTTTCTTTTTCCTGTATAATAACATGTTTCCTATTCTTGCTTTAGTATCTTCCTCACCATAATCAATGAATACTGTATACTACCAACAGCTCCCAGAAGGATCCAGGAAAAGAACAAGGACGGGAACGAAAAAATCGATATTTTTCAAGTGTGACAAGCTAACTTTCCATTGTCCAAACCTGAAGTTGACTGAAATCAAGTACAGAGAAGATGATGTTCAGCCGCTGTTTGGCCTTTTGACGGGCATCTGGAGTAGCCTACGGAATACTACCATCGTGCTTACCAAAGTTTGAAGTATAATCAATTACAGAGAAGTTGATGTTCAGTAGCTATTCGGCTTTTTGTGATGCGTCGCCCTTTGAACTTACCGTGTAGCTATTGCAAGAAGCCCCATAGTTATTGAATACGGCAAATGGTGCTTTAAAGGAACACTCTTTAATCTCTTCGGGGAGTCTGATCAGAAGCACGTTTTAGTCTTCTTTCAGCAATGAATAATGTTGGCCTATAGACCTGGTTATTTCACAGCTTTGTTAACCGAAGATCAAAACAAGGATCTTTTCCAAATTCCCAAGATCCTCTGAGAAGCACTAGTATTGTCGATCTTCAGCTGCTTACATGAATCTTTAATTTGGATATAAGTTTAGGATATTTATTTCATTGTCTAGGTGAATAAAAACAACTTTATCTTATGAAAGTATTCCGTCTGGATTTTATTAAGAATGTTTGGATTACCTTTTTTAACAAAAAATAAACTAAAAATAAACTAAAAGTGTTGTTTCTATGACGAAGTTTTTTCCACCTTTCAGCAATGAACATGTTGACCTATATACGTAGACCTGGTCATTGCACAACTTTGATAACCAAAGATCAAAGCAAAAACCTTTTCCAAACCTGGTCATTGCAAACCTTTTTGAACAGGCTTGTGCAACTTTGTTCGGCGCAGATTATCGGGGCGATAAAACTATCTGGTTTTCCATGCAGTTGTTGTGCGCAATGCTTGGAAATTGCGTGTTACATACACCGTGGAATGGGAAACACTTTAAAAAAAGGGACAATTTGCTGCAGCACACTAGAAAGATGTGGTTTTAGGCACAGCACACTCCAATTCAAATATTTGCACAGAACATTTGCACACGCGGCGACGTCATGGGTGCTTGCATGCTTCATCGATCCACTGGAAGATCGCGTCGTTCACGCCCGTCATCTCTGGATCTTTATGTAACAAAACAAGTTTCAAAACCCTATCTCCTCCCCGTTCCCCACACGCGACATCACAACTGCTGGCACTCTTGTCCCCCTGCTCGCGGCAATGGCTGAATCCTCCGGCAGACGCGTCCCCGCCGTCGTCGACCGGCTGAACGCCCTCCCCGACGATCTCCTCCACACCATCATGTCCTTCCTCTCGGTGCGGCAGGCCGTGCAGACGAGATTGCTGTCGCGGCGGTGGCGGGAGCTGTGGTGCACCATGCCGTGCCTCGGCATCGATGGCCGGGAGTTCAGGAACGAGGCAACGTTCCTCAAGATCTACGGCAGATCCGGACCGATCAAACCGTGGGACGGGGCATGGAGAAAGCTCAAGAACTTCGCCAGCAACCTGCTCCTCTTCCACGCCGCCCTGGCGCTGGACAGGTTTCGGCTGCGCGCTTGTGAGCTTCATGACCATTGGAGCATGAAAACCACACGGTATGAATGTTTTGGTAATTGGATGACCATATTAGTTGTGACTAACATTTTCATGTAGGATGTTGCCTATGGTCACATATGATGAAGGTTTACGCCAACAATTCTCTATCGCTTATCTCGATGATTGGTTGCCTCGACTTTCGGGACTTTGAGCTTGATGGAGTCGCGGTGGAGCAAGATGGATCAAGGCTAAGGACGATCTAGAGTCAAGCAT
>LAPY01001569.1:45550-58508 GCA_000970635.1 Eragrostis tef
GAGAGAGAGAGAGAGAGAGAGAGAGAGAGAGAGAGAGAGAGAGAGAGAGAGAGAGAGAGAGAGAGAGAGAGAGAGAGAGAGAGAGAGAGAGAGAGAGAGAGAGAGAGAGAGAGAGAGAGAGAGAGAGAGAGAGAGAGAGAGAGAGAGAGAGAGAGAGAGAGAGAGAGAGAGAGAGAGAGAGAGAGAGAGAGAGAGAGAGAGAGAGAGAGAGAGAGAGAGAGAGAGAGAGAGAGAGAGAGAGAGAGAGAGAGAGAGAGAGAGAGAGAGAGAGAGAGAGAGAGAGAGAGAGAGAGAGAGAGAGAGAGAGAGAGAGAGAGAGGGAGAGAGAGTATTGCTGTAGGAAAAGAAGGATGACAATCACGCGTGTTGTAGAATTACTGAATTAGTCAGCATCAAAAGATCTAATCGACAACAAATGAAGCTAATACAAGAATAGTAGAAGGGAACAAAAGATCCAGTTCACATTCTTTCTCATTTCTTTTGATCTTAATGTTGACAGTAATGTGGCGCCTTACTGTGTCGAAGAGTTCAGTTGTTTGGCTGGTGGCCTAGCATTATAAGTAGAGTTGTAGTAAATTGGATAAAGCTACCGTTTGGATTAGTACTATGAGACTTGTGAAAATAAAGTTTGGTTAGAACATGTGATAACTAATTGGTTTGTCGCCCCAACTGCTACCCATAGAGTATGTAATAAGTTAGTCACATTTGACCAAGTATGTTTGGTTTACATACCTATGACAAAACCCTTCTTCGCCAGTCAGTATCTCATAATGAATCAGAAATGCCTCCTAGCTTCCAAAAATGTGGTCAAGATCAGTTTAATCGGCTAACCTTAAGAAGTTTAGCAAGAAAATGTGACAAATATTGAGTTACCCAAATATATCAGATATTATGGGCCGTTTGAGTGCAAGCGACATTTGGTGGCAAACTTTATACTGAAGTGTGGCACGCCACTGTTTATGTGACTAACAATATTACCTAGAACATTGGGAACTTATGGTTTTAAGGCACATCTAATCTGTGGCATTAACCAAAAACCTGCTAGAGTCAACAAGGTTGGTCAAGCATCCAAGCCTTGTCGGGTGACACCATTCATGAGTGACTACTGCTTCCTTCGTCCACAAATCTTAAGTCAAACCCTTTTTAACTTTGACAAGAAAAACCTACGAAAATAATTTATTTTAAATAGAAAGAATCACATATTATGATAGCTAGCTTCACGACGAATTTGGTGGTATCATTTTTCAGTCATCCATCTTTTTTTTTTGTTATTGGCGTTCATAGTCCAAAAAGTCTGACCTAAAGAAACCTGAAAATATTTATATTTGTGGACAGAGAAAGTACAAATCTACTTCAAAATAAAAATAGCCTTGCTAATAAGAAAAAGATCTTTGATATTTCGCAGATATATGTGGAAGGTGGAGCTGTCCGGGAAGGAGCAAGAATGCCAAGAAGAGTGGAGGACTTTCACCAACTATCCAAAGGCTTGGATCTCTTTTACAAGACACTTGCAGAGCATAGCTGGCATGAATCTGTGTAAGTTGTTTTTGGGTACTTTAGTAGTCGGAGTTTTACCCACTATAATCTTTTTTTTTTCGAGTGGCGGAATGTTTTCTTTGGTATGTTTTTCCAGTGAATGCAGCTCAAAGTTTGTGAGCGGATCAGAAAGCTACGGGTCTTGTGGACGGCCCCAAGGTGTCCTTTGCTCTGATCTGTTTGGGTGACTGTAGAGTCTGTAATCTGTAGGCTGTACTGCAGCACCCCATATCTTCCGTTCAAACTCGATACTATGGCTGACGATAGAGGCGTACAATGCATATCGGCCTTTGTCTTGCTCGGCGGCTCGGCGTGGATGGAAGGCGCCGCGTGAGATGTGTCTATTCTTGCCGTACATGCTTTCAGAAATGATGCCACTAATTAACTTGTTTCGGATCACCCTGTTAATCACTCAAATACACACGCCAGCTACTCCCTCCAATCACATATGTATGGAATTGGACGGATGTATGTCACTTGAGGAAGTATGTATAACTTTGCCGGCACACGCGTGCAGCTTGGCTCCTCCTCCAATGGAAGAGGCAACGTAGATAAAAAAATGCAGTGTGAATTTAATAGACCAGGTTTTGCAATCACGAAATTGTCATGGATTAGGTTAACTAACTCCCACCACCAACCATATTTCACTAGTGTCCAGCATATTGCGACGGTGTCAATCTATCATGGATACCTTAACTCAATCGTTCTTTGCACCCTCTTTCAAAATCCACTTACAATCTGACCCTCACATGGACATGCCCGCGTATATTGCATATAACACATTTGGTTAATCGTCGTTTCTTAGTCAATTCTTTGGTTAATCGTATTAAAGAAGTAATCCAAAGGAGCTGCTAGTTTGGAGCACAAAGTTGGCTCGTAAGGGCATGTACAATGAAGATGCTTATTGTTTGCACTACTCACTAGGTGATTATATGAGGGAAAAGAAGCCTAAGTTAGCATCTGGTGCTTAAAGTGTTTAGCAAGATGGTTAGACCTATGTAAGCATCCATTTGCATATTGTAGGAAAGAATTTTTATACAGGTAGTGGTTTTTTTTTTGCTCTAAGCATTTCTTCTAAGCATCATGCATTGTAACTTTGGTCCTGACCAATTAAAACTAGATTTACTCCTCATCAATCGCCTGGGTTTTTTTATGCATGGGTCAAATTTGTAATGATCTTGCTGAAGAAAAATTTGTTCTATGCAAAGAAACTAAATATTCTAGGTAAATAAATCAAATGTTTCAAAAATCATTTAAAATTATGTCATTTCTATCCTTTGTCATTTTTTTGGGTTTCCCGGTAGTTACCTGACGGCAGATAAAGCGACGAGGTTAAGTTAAAAGTTAGTCTCCTCACAGTAGAAAGATACATTTAAACTCCAAACATGAGACTAAATCATCGTTCAAACACATAAAGCGGCATATGCTGAAACACCGTTGTAGTCTGGCATCGGGAACCTTATACTAAACAAAAGCTTCTGATCCTGTGTGGACTTCGGCTTGGGTTGAACAACACCTCCCGAAAGGAATCCTGAAATCACCTAACAATTCACACAAGCTTTGGTTTTAGGGTAAAGTAAGGCATTAGTGACGCTGCCTTTAATTGAAACAGAGTTCAACGGCCTCCAGGCTGAGGTTATGCCAGGCATTACACAAAGCTTCAGAGATGCACCAACCACGCGATTAATCAACCGAGATCGAGTTTGTGCAAACCGATCGATGGTGACAAACCGACGTCTCAACAACTGCGTGTCTATGTCATACTCCTACGCGGTAGTACACAGTCAGCCAGCGGTGAACAGCGTTGAAATTTGCTGCTTCAAGGGTGAAGATATACAGCAGCACTGGCCAGAGACGGGAAGCTTGCGTGGCTACATTTCTTTTTTTTTGTCATGTTGACTAGACGCATAATGGGTTGGTAGTGCACACCTAACTTGACTAGAGATTGGTCATTACTATTATTTTGTTTAAAAAACATTGCCACTCATAACACACGCACACTGAACCAAACGCACATACACAAACTCTATTTTTATAAACATCTTCGAAAACTGAGCCGACCAATTTTCGAGATTGACGAAGACATCACTGACACTTCGCTGTCGACGGCCACGTCGCCTACCGCTGAAAGCACAACGCCGTTCAATCCTAGAAAATTCGCTCTTACGAGAAGTTGAACTCAGAACTTGAGGTACTACTGAGACTCTTGTAACCACTAGGCTACATTGCCTTTCGCACTTTTATTTTTATAGTTGTGAATATAGTTGCGAAAAGACATATAGCCTAATGTTTACAAAAGTCTCATTAGCACATCAGGTCTTAGGTTCGATTCCCCATGAGAGCGAAATATTTAGGATTTAATGGTATTGTGCTTTTAGTGATGGACAGCGAGACTCCAGTGAGTGACTTTATCAATCTTGAGGATTTGCCGACTCAGTCTTAAAATACTCTTAGTGATGGACAGTGAGACGCCAGTGAGTGACTTTATCAATCTCGAAGATTTGCCAGCTCAGTCTTAAAATACTCATAGGTAGAGTTTACGTAGGTGCGTTCATATAGGTGAGTGCGTTTGCTTTGTAGATGTAT
This sequence comes from Eragrostis tef, assembly GCA_000970635.1. Classification (NCBI taxonomy): domain Eukaryota; kingdom Viridiplantae; phylum Streptophyta; class Magnoliopsida; order Poales; family Poaceae; genus Eragrostis; species Eragrostis tef. The sequence continues at coordinate 49,673 of LAPY01001569.1, forward strand.
GAGTTGTGCTTTGTAATTGTAAAAAAAAAAACACTACTACTCACAGTTTTGCACCTATCCGATCACTTAGATGCAAATAGTCTACATAGAACGTGTGTCCAGAGTGATTTTGCCCGCACCACAAGGGCGACATGTGTACTCCGGCGCCTAAGGTATGAAGGTGCACCAATGACGATACACCTGGCTATGACGCTGTAAAGAACTAAAGACGCGAGTTATGCTGCTGTTTTCCAGTGAATATTGGTGCCACTTACCACCATGCATATGTGTGGTCCTTCCACGTCTATTTATTCACTTGTGTAGTCGTTCGCCAAAGCACACTAACAAACCTAGCTAATCTGCTTAGTCTGTGAGACAGTGACACCATATTTTCCTAGGACAACCATGGAGGCCACCACGACGACGACGATGCTGAAGCCAGTGTACACCACCCCTCACCCCCTCGCCGGCGAGAAGGTCCCGCTGACCGTCTTCGACCTCGCCGCCTTCGACATCTTCGTGCCCACCGTGCGGGCCTACACCGCGCCGGCGCCGTCCAACGAGGCGATCAAGGAGGGCCTCCCCATGGCCGGCGGTTCCTCCACCTCAACGACGAGGGCGTGCTCGTGATCGAGGCAGCCGTCTCGGCCGACCTGGACGACCTGCTCGCCTGCGGCATGGATGCAAACTTCGACGACATGTACCCGACGTTCCCAGAGGTTCGTAGCGCAGCTTGATTGACTTACTTTGTTTTGCTGTTATATGGTTTCTGGGCTGTCTCGATCGTCTCGCATGCATTCGGAAACTGATGGATGCTGGTGCATGTACTGGTACGCATGCAGGACAACGTTGGCGCCGCGTTACTGCAGGTGAAGATCAACCGGTTCAAGTGCGGCGGCGTGGTGATCGGCACCATCGCCCACCACTACCTCGGCGACGGCCACTCCTTCGGCATCTTCTTCGCCACGTGGGCGAGCGCGGTGCGCGAGGGCAAGGACTTCGCCGTCCCGTCGCCGCCGTTCCTCGACCGCGCGGCGACCGCCGTGCCCCGGCCCACGCCGGCGCCCAAGTCAAAGACTCAAGCCGTGGTCGTCGTCCCGATGGACACGATCAAGAGCCTGACCGTGCACTTCACCGCGGAGTTCATCGCCGAGCTCAAGGCGCGCGTGGGCGCCCGGTGCAGCACGTTCCAGTGCCTCCTGGCGCACGCGTGGAAGAAGATCACGGCGGCGCGGGACCTGAACCCCGAGGAGTTCACGCGGGTGAGGGTGGCCGTCAACTGCCGTGGCCGCGCCGACCCGCCGGTGCCCGCGGACTTCTTCGGGAACATGGTGCTGTGGGCGTTCCCGCGGCTCCGGGTCCGGGACCTCCTCAACGCCAGCTACGGCGGCGTGGTCGCCGCGATCCGCGACGCCGTGGCGCGCGTCGACGCCGAGTACGTCCAGTCCTTCGTCGACTTCGGGGAGGTGGCGGACCGAGCCGGGGGGGAGGAGCTGGCGTCCACGGCGGCGACGCCGGGGGTGTCATTCTGCCCGGACCTCGAGGTGGATAGCTGGCTCGGGTTCAGGTTCCACGACCTCGACTTCGGACACGGCCCGCCGTGCGCGTTCCTGCCGCCGGACCTTCCCGTCGAGGGGATCATGGTCTTCGTTCCGTCGTGCTCGGCCAAGGGCGGGGTCGACTTGTTCATGGCGCTCGACGCTGAGCACGTGGAGACCTTCAAGCAGATATGCTACAACATGAATTGATCATGACGACGTTCAAAATTAACGCAGGGGCCAAATTATAAATAAACCCACCGATATCTTAGATTTTTCCTTTTCATGTTACATCACTTGGAAACAATATTGTATAGTACCTTCACATATTATGAGTTGTCATTTTCCCCTAATGAAGTTGATTGTGTGACGTACGTTTTTCTTGATAGGCCTCAATTGGTTTGGTTCCCTTCGATATTGCGTAAATCACAAATATATATCACGGTGTCTACCTTTCCCATCTACGTGCTCATAGCGATGTTGGTGATAGTATGGCAAATTTAGGTGCTGCAACATCTAGCCACACGTAAATTATGCCACTGTGGAAAATCTAAAGCAATGTTGGAGGCAAAAAAGAATAGTCACATTGTTGGTCAAAGTTGATGGGGGCATCTAAAAAGAATGAAACTTACAGCTGTTAAATTAGAACAAAAATTCTTGTATGTGAGGATATGACCATAAGACGTGGAGGATTTTTCCATCTTTTTTCTATATATATATATATATATATATATGCACGCACCGGACTATATAAGGTTGCTATTATGGTATATGTGTACTAGGAAGGAGTGCCACGCACGAGCGGAGCGAAAACTAAGCAAGGGGAGCCCCATCAACATATGGGCGCTATTAACACCCGTAAGTTAGCATATGGCTGGATGTTAACATCCGTAGTTACTACTCCCTACGTTTAGAAATGAAGCATTTCTGAGTTTGATTAAATTCAAACTTCTTTAACGTTTGACTGATAATTACAAATAATTAATAGTGTTTCACTATATACAAATGATATTGTTAGAATCACCATGAAACCAACTATCCTAATATGCATCTCTTTGTATTCTGTAACGGAGGTAGTACATGTAAACTGATAACATATGCATGCACATGTTCCTGGTTCCTGAAGCTACTTGCATGGTGCATGAGGACACACACTGACAGGTTGAAGTTCTTGAGGTTTCATTCAAGATGTTTATTTAATATTTATTTCTACTGTAGTTTCATAAGCTAAATATGTATATAGGAGTTTCGATATTAAAATGTCTCTGTATTATCCTACTAGGCATATATACATATTTAGCCAATAGTATCACGTGTACAATATAACCCACCATTTATTCAACGAGTAGGCTTATGTGTGTCTTCTGTCCACTACTGTGGATGGCTGCTGGAGCACCATTAGGAATTAGAACTTTAGATTAATGCGTTTGAGTGAACAAACGGTAACTGAACATACAGGATTACTGAGTAGCTGCTGCAGTTTCTGCAGCACGCTTGAATGCTAGAACCGGCCGGGAGAGGAAAAATTCGTTGGACTCCTCGGTTTGGAATATTAATTAATTGGGATTAATAACTATGTGATGTCGGTGGTGGGCGCATGTTCTCCTAGGAGATGAATGCATGAGTTAAGGAGTGCAAGAGGAACCGGCAACGTAATTTAGAGGTGAGGTCGGCTCTAATCAATGGTTAGGGAGGTGAGAGGAGATTTAGATGAAAATTAGATTAAGGATGGGTACATTGGTATGTTGGTGACACTTAGATCGCACCCAACTCGATCTTTATAGTATAGATAGAAGATATGGTGATAATAGAGTGATGTCATAATATAATTATGCATATGCAAGAAGAATTGTAAAATTCAATTATGGTCTTTTTTATCACTAAAAAATTCAGTATGTAGTATATAGGAAGAAGTCTATTTTACTACCCTTAAGTATTCATGTAGTTTACTTAACCTTCTAAACTAATCTTTAGTCTATTTTACTCCCTTCAATTATTTAGGTTGGTTCAATTCACTCCCTCATGAAATTTTTCTTTTTTGTATCTGTAGGTACACATCATGTTTGAGTGTAAACTTTTGTGATACTATAGGTTAAAACATACCTTATGTTAGAAAAATGTTTAAAGATAAAAACTTTTCTATGTGGAAAGTATGCAATACAGATTAGACATATAAGATAGAATAATGCAGAACCATGTGCTAATTCGCGAGACGAATCTAATAAGGGTAATTAAGCGGTGTAGAAGATGGTTACTGTAGCACCGTAAAATATTGCTTAATTAGGCTTTTTAGATTCGTCTCGGAAATTAGCCCCTATCTGTAAAAAGGTTTTGTAATTAGACTTTATTACTACTTTTAAATGACAAGATTATATTTGATGTGACAGGGCTCAAATTTAGGCGGAGGAAACAAACACCCCCTAAGCACCGGTGCTCATATGACAATGAATTGATATTTGAGGCACCACTGCACTGTGAGTGGTCTTATGGTCGTGGAGCTTATGATGCCTCAGCCACCACCAGCATGGTGATTGTCATCGGTGGATCCATGGGGTAAAGACTTTGTGTCTTCTATATATATTTTACTTGTAGTTGATGGTGTAGACCAACTTTGGTTTTTCGCACAACCAAATAACTCATAATATATGGTACGTTAGGACTATCCATTTTGTGATTAAATCTTTCATTACAGTTAGGAACATTTATGCATTGCGATATTCTCCACATGTTGTAATTTGTAAAACCATGCTTTGTAATCAAACACAAATAAACCAGTATTGTACGTGGTAAGTTGATTGGTTCATAATAGTAGATACTGAATTTGACTCCTATACAGGACGCAAAAAAAATGTAGAGACCCGGTGAACAAAGTATGGATGGTTTTGGGGGTTAGAAACCGACATGTACTCGATTAGATGCTAATCACCCTAGCTATTAGCCAGTGTCCATTATATATTAGCACCTGTTAACCTTTTTTGTGGGTAAATATATATGTAACACTTAGTCATCACTGAAATAAACATATACTTGCGTCATTCTCTACTTCAGTCTGGTTATTTACATTCAACAGTTAGGCACTTACCAGCCGGTGGGTTGTTGCAAGACTCGATCGTGAAGAAAGGAGCAACTAGCACGGTTGTTAGTGATTGAAAAGGGCGCTACACGTTTTCACTGTCACCTTTTTTCCGTTTCACTGGGCGGTCATCGAAGTCTTCCGCTGCCACAATGAATCAAGTGGGATGGATATCATCTGCTCGTCGCATATCCAAGGTCTCTTTCTCCGAGTTTCCACGCGATCAACATCTATCGTCGTTTCTCTAGCCGTATTCTACACGTTGGTTTAACTGTGTCCTTGGCCAGTTCAAAAAAAAAAACTGTGTCCTTGGCATTATCTATTGAGGAGTATATACTGATGGTATTTAATTAGAATCCGACGATCCAGATTAGTTTTGTTCTAACTCCAACCACTATAAGAAAAATGATTATTAGTCACCAAGATACTTGGTCACAATAGATATTATGTAACCAACAAGCTTGGTCATATTGTGGTGGCAAAAATCTTGTCACTATATGCATATAGTGACCAAAATTAAAAATGTTGGTCACTAAAACTATATAGCAACCAACATAACCTTGGTAACTATATATAAAATTGGTCACTAAAACTTTTTTTAAACTCAAAGTTGGTCACTATTGATCAACTTTTAGTGACCAACAATAGAAAAAATTTCTTGATCACTAAATTTGGTGACTAAAAGTATATTTTTTTGTAGTGAACGCCACCATTCTTGAGTAGTATTAACAAAATACTAGGGTATTTTATAAAAAAATAAATGGTGATGTGAAATTGGTGGTGGCAAATGGCAAAGTTGGTGACGGCGCAGGGCGGCAACATCGTAGGTGGTAGCAGGGTGAGGTCGTACGGTGAGAGGGTGGCGACTTCAGGATTTCGGTGAGCGGCAGCACGATGAAAAGAGAATGGATAAGCATAACTATGATGTCTTTTATGATACCACTAGTATAATACTATTTATCTGTCATGTCTGCACTTGATCTTATGTCTGTACTGGATTCAATTTTCATGCTGAGCATCTAAGTATACACCAGCCGATTTCTTCTCTGAAATAAACTCGAACGGATTATTTCAGGATTTTCTTTGTAAACAAGACTTTATTCAGGAACATTATTATTCCGGTAAAATGGTGGCCGTATCGTCACAAGGCTCTAGATCGCTAGGATTTGTCTTCTATAAAACTCAGTGACGACAGCACAAATTATAAGCAAAACAGTTGCACCATGCAAGCTCATCAGTATGGATTTGTCACTACTCTACTACACAGCTCGAATACAGTATACTTTTTCCACCACTGTTTATTAATACAATTGAATAATTCATCAGTGTAGAATTCCCACTGCAACAAGGTGATGTGATGACATAGTGCTTCCACGCAGTTTGTAACTGATCTAAACAACAGACGCTATTTTCTACAATCAAAATATCTCTAATAGAGTCTTGTGATGGTCAAAAAACGTTCGCTATTTATATGAAAAATAGTGACAATACAACGATTCAGTTTTGTTATAGTCACTATAAGCAATCTTTGTGAGATCAAGTAGTTTCTTAAAAGTTCTTCGAAATAGTGACAAGATGCCAAATTTCATTAAGTTGCACATTTTGTAAGTTTGTCCATGTAAGTTTATGGCAGATCCATGCCGGACCAAGAAAATATAGTCTATAAACACACAACTGAGAGAAGTACATGCAACAAAGCGATACATGTTGCGCGCGCGCAGAGAGAGAGAGAGAGAGAGAGAGAGAGAGACCACATCGATACATCATCATTAAGCTTGCAAATGAAGATTGCAACATATCTTATCCTCTTGAACCATCATAGCATCACAGTTTGGACCGTCCATATGGTTTGTCTCCACTTTCCAGAAACGACATGCATGCGTCGCCATGAGCTAGACATGGAGCGTCTGCGCATATAAGCAGGCATAGTGTCTCATGAATGCTGGAGGCTTTCGATCTAAAGTCATGGTAAATACTCTGACCATATCTAGTTTGGTGCACGTCGTTTTCTGGCCCTTTTCTCGCTTTGCACACGCCGTGCAGAGATCAAACAGCATCTCGCTCATCGTAAGTAAGCAAATGCGATATGATGTGCTTACATCCCGACTTTAGGAACTGATAGACTCGAAGCTATTAATCTTTTCCCTTCGAGAGTGCCTTTAATCCAAAACTTCTTTATGACATTTATCCTAAGGCTTAAGAGCCAAATGTTGAGATCGCAGCACAAGCTCGGATCCGTGGTTAGATTGAAGTTTGATAAGATACTGCTGGTCTAAACCTTGTACGTTTCTGACGTCGTATGTAGGAAAGCACTCAAAGGAGTGTCATCCTGAATAGCAATTAACAAGAAACCATATCATTTCGGTGCAAAGAAAAAACAAGAAACCATATCATGACCATGAACATTGCTGTTGAAGAAAAAAGAGAGCCGTACAAATAAACGCCATGATATGTACTTTTTTTCGTGGCCTGATGTTGAACCACGCAACCATGGACGATGCATGTTTTCAGACTTGGATTAGCCAACTCAGCAGCTGGTAGGTGGGCGTGTCTCATCTGTGCCGGAGCAACTCGAACGCGCGCGTAACCTCGCGATCCTTTTCAGCTGCCAAGCTAGCTACCTCTTTGAATTATTTGGCACGGAAGAGACAAGCTGACGGTCGGCATACATTGGCATGTAGCTACCTCCTTGACTCGTACACCGTCGGTCCCGCAAATTTTCTTTTTCTAGAATAAAACTTCCTTGCAGTTCCAAGTTACTAACAAACATTTTGGCGGAGTATGGAACATTGTACATGGACAGTAGAGAAATAAGGGCGGGGCTTGGGCAGTAAGTCTTGCCAGTCAAACTTTCGTGTTCAGACTGTAATAGCTGATCAGTCATTGCGCGAGAATCAAACGTAACGCAATGCAAATTGCAATATGGTCATCAGCGCAGGTGCTTAAACTAGCTCATTCCTTGGTCGTCTTTTCGCCTTTTCCCATGTTTCCAAGATCTCACGGACCTACCACTCAATTATTCATACAGCGAAGCACATGCAGGTTATCCACTAGTAGTTTAGTACTACGTCGAAAGTTTGAGACGGGGTAGTTTTCCCGTCATCCCGTACGTGCATCCACCTTTGCGACGCGGCAGCCGAGAGAGAGGAGAGCTCCTAGCCGACGGAAGCAGCGCTCAAAGTGTTTTCCTTGGTCGCCTCTTTTTGTCTTTCCCACCGTTCCCACATCGATCTCAAATAATAACCTACCGGTCATTAAGCGAAGTACACGCGGATTACATTCCCTTTTAATTAGTACTACGTCCAACATTTGACACGGAGTCCCTTCATTATTTTTTTTAATATCGTTTTAGACAAGCTTTTTAGTTCATTTCTAGTTCATTCTTGTTGTCTGAAACGTCATAAAAAAAATGGAGGGAGTAGTCTTTTTTTTTTTTCGTGCATCTATCTACGCGACGCGGCAGCTGAGAGAGAGTTACCAACCGTACGTTCGTCTTTCCCATCGTTCCAACATCGATCTCAAAGAAGAACCTACCAGACGTCATGCAGTGTCAAGTCCATGCTGCAGGTTTCCCCTTTAGTAATTAGTACGACGTCCAACATTCGACCCGGCGGCGTCGTAGCTTGACCGTGCATGCATCCATCTTTGCGACGCGCGCGGCGGCCGATCGAGAGAGAGAGAGAGTTACCAACGTAGCTAAGCTACGTAAGGAAGCCGCTCGTTCGAAAGTGGTTTCATCGCCGCACGTTTGGTCGCCAACGTCAACGCTGGCCACTGCATTTTTGACCGCTGGTCTCGCGCGTGGTTGGTGCTTGTGCGTCATTTTCCAGCCAGCCCGTGCCGCCCCGCCATCATTGGCCCAGCGTACGTGGAAGCGCTATATAATAAACCCACGCGCCCACGTCGTAGCCCACACACAGACAGCAATCCAAGCAAAACCATACACACACAGCAAGCTAGCCAGTGAGAGAACTCACTTGACTCTCTTCGATCATCAGCTTAGTTTCAAGGAAAGAAAAGCTGACAAAACTTGATCGAGAACATACATATATATACATCCATGGCGGTGACGGTTGAGATCACGCGGCGCGCGGTGCTGAGCGCCCCTCCGGCGATGGCCCGCGGCGGCGGCCGGAGAGAGCCTCTCACGGCGTTCGACCGCGCGTCGACCGACGGGTACATCCCGGCCGTGTTCGCGTGGGCAGCGCCTGCGCCGTCGAACCGCGAGGTCGTGGACGGCCCGCTC
>LAPY01001569.1:103229-115769 GCA_000970635.1 Eragrostis tef
TCTCTGTGTGTGAGACCCGCGCTAGACTCATTAAATTGCCGATCTTCTTGTGTACTGAAATTAGAAAATCTCTAGCCCTTCTGCCACAAAGTTGAACAGCAAATTAGCTTTCCAGATTTTTGACGCTCACTGATCTCCCTCACTAGCTAATCTCTATCCCGAATTGATCGTTACCACATCCGTGTTGGTGTCCTCACGCTATTCTGCCTTTTCAACACTTATATAGCATACGCCACATAGTTATCGAGAACATAAGTGATATAATTATATAAGTGATCTTTGAGCATTTTACTTTCTTCCTTACATCTTAAGAGTTAAAATTACGCCAACTATATAGAAGGCTGACTAACGCAGCTAGGGAAGTGGTTCGTCGAAGCAGAAAAGAAATGATTTCTGAATTATGGTATAAGAACTTTATGTGTATATTTTTGTTTATTAATGGCTGACTTTTATGGAGTTGATCGCACCAATTCTTTGATAAAAAAAGGGAACAAAAGTGGTACTAATTTATTAAAAATCATATGAATCCTACTGCTCTTTAGTGGTTCAAGTTGCAAACCACAAAATATGTATTTCACAATTTGAAAATCTTATATTTACTAATTAGAGGCTCCTTTCGGTGTCTCCACATTGATCGGTGAAAATCCTAAAAATTACCACAATAAAGCAAAACATCCGACCGTTGAATGTATTGGCTATCAAATTGTAACCGTGGATCTTCATATACATCCTAGCATAGAGGTAAAGCAATCCAACTCTATTAGATATATTTGACAAGTTTTATGTGACAACGAATCAGCCTCGCATAAAGAAGGAAAAAAAAACGTAACAAACGTGACCTAGGAGTACTCCACGACGACCTGTTGGCGTCCACACCGCTGCAGGCAAGCAACCATGGGCCACGACAGGCAACGCATTCACGACAGCGTGGTGCAGAATGTGGATGACCAATGACGACCGCCACTACTGCTATTCGTGATTTCTTAATCAAGCAGCAAACAGGTAAGGGCAACTTTGATGCGGTGAGTTCATATGCCCTAATTCTGTTTTATTTCAATCGATCGCGGTTTCGTCCTAGGGAGATTAGCTTAGATCATGGCACTAATCAACTGTGATCACGAATGCCACCATTGGATTTGTGCATGACTGGCGGCCTTCAGCAACAGTTATTATCCAACTAAATCTTAATGTTTAACTAATTATGTGATTTAATAGTTAAGGTACTTTCCTCCACCTGAGTCGTAAATTGTTTTCTCTTTTTATTTGTATAAGGGTGTGACAACTTTGACACAAATACATTGCAAAATTTTATATTTAGATAATTAAAAAACATGGATATAGAAAGTAGCAATGTATCGTTTTGCAAAATCTCAATTCTCGAGTTGTAACAAGCTTTGTGCGATTGAATAAAAAAGTTGATGTAGTCTATTCTTCACAGAGACGAAAACCCCAACTTTACAGTGTGCTACCACTATTGAATTTTGCATTGTGTTGGAGATAAATCCACTTATTGTAGTGCCCCTAATAAAAAATTTATTATGTTTAGTGTTTATATCCCTCAATCCATCCTTTTTTTAATGACATCTTTTACGTCAAAAATAATGCAAGTAGTACATGACTAAGTTTTAAACATTTTGATATCATATTATGAGATCATAAAGGTTTTTTAATCTTAAATGGAGGGAAAAAAGGAAGGCTCCATGTAAAATAGTTAAATTGATATAAAATTCAACTAGAGATAAAAAAAGATAATCTGTTTCTCTGACCATCACAAGTCACCCAATGATTGTTCAATGACCACAATGCTTACTGTCATATTGTTGGGTTTGGAAGTGGTGAGGGGCTTAGGGCTCGAGGTTCATTGGTGCCCTCGGTGCCCCCAGTACCCTAAGCCGTGTAGTGATGTAGAGGAAAGTAGAGGTTTGATAACGGACAACAAGAGGATACTATGATACGCGGCAATGGCAAATTGACGCCAGTGTTGGGAAACAGAAACAACGAGATTTGGTTGTTTTTGGTAAGTACGAATAGTGATCGAAGGGGGGTTATAAAGTGGCAGTATGATGGAGACGACAATAAGAGTTAAAGACACGAAAAATATACTTCACATCCTCAGAAAAATTAAGTTCCTTCAGATGAACACCTACATATAAATATAACTTAAATACCTAATGTAAGATATTACTATAATCACTTGCATGCCCGTGCAACGCACGGGTTGAATGACTACTATACATAAAGTAAATAAAAATGCACCACAATCATTCATTTTCTATATTTCCTTTCCTTTGTCCCGATCATTCTTAAGAGCCTTTCCCCGTTGTGGCATATTTGTTGGTTCCTTGATTCCCTGGTTGTGTGGTTGAAGGGGAACACAGAACATGCCACCCTACTTGCTACCCAGCCTCACTCTTAGCTGCCTCACATGCTACGAATCTTCCAAATTAAAGCTTAATAGTGATCCATTAACCAAACCCATAGGCTATTTTGTTAAGACATCGTCATCTTTGAGATTATATTCACTACATCCCCACGCCATAAATTATAAGCGAGGGATGTGCTCACATACCACTTCGTCGTCATGAGAATCTATATTATATTATCAATGGTCTTTCGAAAAAAAAATTATATTATCAATTTATTTATCTCAGCTCGGCTGGGTATGCCTGTAGCGGTTATACATCTTACCACCAAGACTTCTGAGTTCTTCCTGACTCAAATTCATGGGGCTATTTTTTTTTCAAATTGCCTTTATAAGAAGTTCGTGATCCTAAATTTCAACGGAGGAGGATAAAATCAATTATTGAACGGCCGAGATCAGTTGGTCTCCAGCTCCGATGGTTGCAGGGGTCAACAAGTGTCCTCCGCCGCACAGTGAAGCCCCATGTGGTGCCGTTCTCCGCCGCGCGCTACAATCCAAAACGCCGACGACCACGGCTAGCTCGCTGGGATAAAGGAGGGCATGCATCCGGCTGGCCAGGTGGTGGACCAGCGCTGTCCTAGCTGTGTGCATGCCCATGTGTTCTGAACAACTATGCCCCTTTTACTAGGATATGAAATGGGGTTTGTTGGCTAATTATTTGCCCCATTCGAAGTTGAATTACATGAATCAGTTTAGTTTATGATGTGTGTGTGTGTGTGTTTTCTTCAAAGTTAATTTCAGTTGATTGTAGCTTTATACTAGTTTGGAACATACAAGTTGCACTTTCTCCAGACTTGGATCTTTGGCCATTAGTTCCAACAGTAAAAATAGTTTTAAAATAGCACCAAAACTACGTTTTGACACACATCTGCTTGTCATTTTGTATGGTTTAATCTCATTCAGCAAGATGCCAGTAACCAAACTCCAAACACGCAAGGTGACTTTATCTTGATCAGAACCAGTATGTGCATGTCAATAATCTGCCGACCTTTTCCTTTAGAAATCGTACCCGTCCTCTTAATGTTCTGTATATATTACCACGGTCATTTAATACTGTCGATAAATTGAGAAGTGTGATGAGTTAGAATGTTAGTTCCAATCCTTGTCATCGGTTTGTTTCTTGCAACCACGGTTTAGATGAGTATCATCTTAAACTAATTACTTTTACTATATGGTCGCATGAACAACCGAGCTAACCTAGCTATATATATAGACTTTAAATAAGGATAACCTTTTTATTGTCATAAAAAACCTTTTGTTGTTATCCAAAGAATATTATTGAGACATCTGAGCTTTAATTTGGCATATTTCAGAAAACCAAAAAATTGCCTTGACGTAATGCCACATCCGCATATGTGTTGGATTTATATGTATGTATTCTCAGTTTTTGACATATTCTACAAGAAAGCGCAAGAAATTCTGCAAGGGGAAGTGAGCATGAAGCAGCAGGGTTTCAAAACCAGTCAGTTTTTTGAACACTCTGCTAGCTCTTTCTCAGAGGTGACACTCCAAAAATAAACAAGATTGCTCCCTCACTACTCTACATCATATCCACATCAGGTGATGTCATGATCATCAAGTGACGACGTGTTGGCACATAAGAAATGGTGTGCAGATATTGGATCCGTTGCCGTAGCTCATTTTGCGCGACCCTTTTCCAAGATGCATCTAGAAGGGGTGGCCCACATTTGGTTATAGTATCTTATACTAGCTAATAGTCATATCATCGTAGCGTTTGCTGGTCTTCACCGGAGGATTACAATATTGCATGCAGGTCAGCATCAAAGCGAGCACATTCGCCTCCCCGGCTGATCACCAATCAACCAGAGACTTTCTTTGCCCTGCCATGGTTAAACAAGTCCACTCGTCGCTGTCACGCTTGCATCACTACTTACTTTAACTTGCCTTTGTTCCGTTTTTGCCTAAAGAAGCACGTCCGAGAATGAAGCTGTTAAGTACAAATACGGCATGGAGAGGTTTGATCTTCCATCGAGGTAAACCCAGGGGGCTAGATCTATCTATATTTCCGTGTTGCTCACTCGATTAAGCTGCTGACTTATTCTGACCGTAACCCATTATCTCATAGCTTAATTATGCTGCTGACTTGTTCTTAACCCTTTTCCAAGATGCATCTAGAAGGGTGGCCCACATTTGGTTATAGTATCATCGTAGCATTTGCTGGCCTTCACCGGAGGATTAGAATATTGCATGCAGGTCAGCATCAAAGCGAGCACATTCGCCTCCCCGGCCGATCACCAATCACCCAGAGACTTTCGTTGCCCTGCCATGGTTAAACAAGTCCACTCGTCGCTGTCACGCTTGCATCACTACTTACTTTAACTTGCCTTTGTTCCGTTTTTGCCTAAAGAAGCACGTCCGAGAATGAAGCTCTTAAGTACAAATACGGCATGGAGAGGGTTTATCTTCGATCGAGGTAAACCCAGGCTGCTAGATTTATACTGTTCGTGGTGCTCACTCGATTACGCTGCTGACTTATTCTTACCGTAACCCATTATCTCCTAGCTTATGCTGCTGACTTGTTCTTACCTTTACCCATGATCTTTTTTCCTTCTGTATAAAGTAAAAGATTTGCAACATACAACTAGGTTTTACATCCTCATATACAAAAAGAGGGAGAAAATTTCTGGCTGATGATTTCTCTTATAATATTTGATTGATAGGTTGAAAAATCACAATTGTGAGAGGAAATAGTTTTGAATAATAAGAAGCAAAAAGATTGTATATATATATATATCACACAATTATTAGTTTAAAGGTCAAACTCGAATTTAGACATTTAAAATATTATTCATTTGTATTTTTGAATGGATGGATTAACTTAGCTAGAATAGAAGCAATTACTATACCACTACCGAATCATTTAATTTACAATTATACTCCTCTCAGACACTTGCTTAATCCCCTCCCCCTCTCTCTGACTGAACCTGTTTTTTCGTGTAAGCATGCCTTCCTCCTGTGTTTCTCTTGTGCGCTCATCTCTCTCTGACATCCATGTGCCACAAGTATATATACTTGTCCAAATCACATGAGAGAAAGAGATGTATAATAGAAACAGGAGAGGAGGGTAACTTTTAAAGCCGGAATTATAGAATATAACCCTGTCTCCTTCCTCGATCCCTACCCTGTGCCCCAGGTAGTAAAAACCCATAGAAATTGACTCTACCTAGCTAGTTACCCCCCATGCATGCATGTACAGCTAGCGCCATATTTTACAGGAATTAATCTCTCCACTCTGCAGCCACCTCACTCTACCAACCCTCCCCGCCGTACCAGCTGCCGAGCCCCGTGCCGTGGTGATCCTCCGCGAAGAAGCCGTCGGCGGCGCCGAGGAGGCCGTGATCCCCTTCCTGGTCCAAATGCGAGCCTCCCCCGGAGTACATGGACGGGAACGAGGAGCTCAGCGCTCCCGAGGAGGCCAGGAACGAGGTGAACCCGGCGAAGCTCGGGTGGAGGTGCGGGTTGTGGTGGTGGTCGAACGCCGTCGCCGTCGCCGCCGCGCCGCCGGAGTAAGGGGAGGCCTCCTCGTTGAAGACGGCGCTCGAGTCACTGTCCGTCGAGCCGTCCTGCTTGTACACCGCGGCGGCAGCTGCAGTTGTCGCCGCTAGCGGCCGGGGCTTCACGGCCATCTGCTTCTCCGCTTTCTCCCTCAGCTCCCGTATCTGACATACAAACAAACACTATAAGCCACTGCTTCTTCCTCAATTAATGGATGGAGTGATCAAAATTGCGAGATGTGGCCGGAAGAGCAGCCGGCCGGGCAATTAAGTTACGGTATATACCTCGGCGGCGAGGGCGTCCTTGTCGCGTCGTAGCTCGTCGCACTCGAGCCGGAGCGCGTCGTGGCGTGCGCGGAGGGCGGCGAAGTCGCGCTCGATCTGCTTGGTCTTCCAGCGCGCGCGGCGGTTCTGGAACCAGCACGCAGAGGCGAGACACGTACCTCGGCGAGGAGGGCGTCCTTGTCGCGGCGGAGGGCGTCGTGGTCGGCGCGGAGCGCGTCGTAGGAGTGGCGCAGGGCGACGTAGTCGCGCTCCATCTGCTTGGTCTTCCAGCGCGCGCGGCGGTTCTGGAACCAGACGGCGACCTGGCGCGGGTGGAGGCGGAGGTCGCGCGCGATGCGGGCCTTGCGCTCCGGGTCCAGCTTGTTGTCCGCCTCGAAGCTCCTCTCCAGCGCGCGCACCTGATCCGCAGCCAGACGACGCTTCTTCTCCCCGAGGCCGCCGCGCCCGCCGCCCAGATCGTCGTCTTCCTCGTCCTCCTCCTCCTCCTCGTTGTACGCGCCGGCGCCGGCCACGACGTCCTCGCGCTCCATCATGCTGTACCTGACGGAGCTGTCTTCTGAAACCAAGCAAGTGACACAGAGAAAGAAGATCAATGGCCGTGTTATCAAGTTACCTTATACTAGCTACTAAAATCTTTCAATTCATTGTTGTTAATTTGCTGTCTCTATCGCCTTGACACAAGCTAGCTAGAGAGCACATAGAGCTTACTTCTTCTTTGTAATGTGTACTTGCTCAAAAATTACCAAAATGGAGATGTGAAGCAAACAAATCAGGGTCCTGAGAAGAACTTCATCATAATCTTCATACAATTGAAGTACGGATACAGAGTGAAGGAGAGAACTTGTTTTGTACCTTGCTGTTCTGGGGTTTCTTGGCTGATCACCGGCACTGAGGAGCCTCTGCTGGCGGGCCTCTTCATATGTGCTCGATCAATTCTTGAGAGAGAAATGGATCTCGCTACGAACACCGGAAGTAGAGAAGAAGAACACTGCACTTGTTGAGCGAGAGAGATGGGGACGAGAGCTTGGATCTACAAGTAAACAGGCTGGCACTATACAGCGGAGAGAGGGGAGAGGTAGGAGGAGAGGGAAACAAACTTATGCAAGAGGCCAAGGAGGGTGTATAAATAAAAGCAGCGGTTGGGGTTGGGCATGTGGGTGGCGCCGAGATGGCTTGTGGCAGAGATATTTGATGCCTAATATGTCATTTTTGACAGGTAAGGGGGGCTTCCTAGTTTAACGTGTTTATTGTCCTCTGGTTTGTCTGGAATTCGCATGCATGTGTAACCGTACTGTAGGATTAGAGATGATTGTATTTGTAAAAATAATTGTAGTGGCACAAGTAGGTTTGCAGTAACATTTCATCTTTACAACAAAAAGAAAAGTAACATTTCACCTGCCATCAAATAATTTCTGCATGCATGAAGCATATACACAAGTTTCGCCATGTATAAGCACATGGCCTTGTGTATTAGAGAAGGTGCGTAAAGTCTTGGCTTGAATTGCTAAAATACACCTTTTTTCTAATATTTATTTTACATTGCAGAAAGTACCATGTGCATATAGTTTTGACATACATAAACTTTTCAGTCATGTAGTACTGAGAGGCCACCAGCAACATTATAAATGTAACTAAATTGCATTATCCTTAAAAGTTTTATGCCTATGTTTACAAATATATGCTAGTATTTTAAAACTATAAATACTATAATATATCTAACAAGTGTAATCCATCGTAACAAAAATATACACAATGTAGAAGTTCACCTCTCTTTTTTTCTCCTTTTGAGTAGGAAAATGCTTATGATTTTCTTATATGATCATTCAAATTTAAAAGGGCTAAGAAGGTGATTCCCCACACACTGTTCATACTAAATAAATGAACTTTGTGTGGAATCACGGTGACAATTAGATATGTTACCATAAAATATTTAGTGATCACATAACTTAAAATTTACAGACCTCCAGCTGAGCCTCAATGTATCCTGGTTGAATAGATAATGTAACCATGGTTAAGTATAACCCTAGTTTAACTAACATGCAAACATTATTTGTCCTACACTTTTTTAAGAATTTTTTATATTGAGACGGAGACTAGTGATTGTAGATGGTTACCAATATTTTTACATTGCCCGTACAAGCAAGTAATGTCACAAATACAGCTAAGTCAATTGTAACAGCTGAACATTATATAAAAGTCTAGATAGACTTATTCAATTGTGGGCACTATTAATAGTACAGCTGAGAGACTTCTAGAAATGCTTTCTTTTAAGACTTATTCGAGTTTGAACACTGTTAGGAATACAACTGACAGACGTTCAGAAATAGTCTTTCTAACCTCAAAATGGAATATAATTCCAAGTTGAACCATTCTTGCAGGAGTAATATTAGATTTAATGCATGAATTAAACTGACCATTCGAGTGTGCTTGAATCATAAGCTGGACACAAGTGCAGGAGTACTGTTCGAGTGTGCTAGAATTAATTTGAATTCTCATTAGAAATTAAGTAAATATTCCAGCCAGGTTTTGACCTTCAGTTTGTCTTACAATATTATGTTTCTATATGCTACAAAATCAACATCATATGAAAGCACTGTTAAGTGTGAATAGATTGATACAACTTCTGTACGCTAAGCATGCATGGGGTTCAATTAAGTGTTCATTAAATCCTTCAAGATTTCAAAATCAAGCATGTGGCATTGAACCCTATTCTTCTAATATCACTATTTTTTTAAAAAAAATTTCTCTAACTTTTGAGTACATGGTAGAGGTGTCGAGAACGTAAAATAGACATTATGGTACTCAGTACTCACCCCAGTCAATTTTGTAAAACATACTATTACAAGTGCCACTGCACCACCTATTTTCACTCATATGAGACATAGTACTGTTATGGGCGATGCAACGTTCTTCTCTTACAGTTTCATTGGTGCCCAAGTCCATGAACATTTAAAATACCAATGTAAATAATCCACACCGCCATATTCAACTTTGAACACAAAAGATTAATGCTGCTATCAACCCAAATTTCAACTTTCAAATTGAAATGTTAATGCTAGTAGTTCAATTTTGAACTATAAGCATCAAACTTTCAGTTCTAATACTTGGTGCAATTCAATAGGAGATCACAGTATTTCTGGGAAATGCCAACTTTTCCTGGAAATCAGTGGAGGCAGTGCACTAGTCGTCAGCAGGTGTCCCTGTAATTCTAATATTTCATTACAGTTACACATGGGACTCCACTTTTACTGCACACGACAAAACTAATCATGTTCTATATTATGTCATTATATGCTTTTTCCATGTGAAAATTTACCCAACAAAAGAGGCAGATAATGTCTATATATATTATGCAAATTTGTGTTATTGTAAAGGTTAGCCTAGCTCAGCAACTTACCCTAGTAGCATCAGTGATCTGTTCAGTACTACATACAGGCCAGAAGGAGCGCTCTATTCAGTTTCCCGATCGACTCATGTGGTGTCGAAACGTGGCACTAACTGTGCAGCCGGAAACGCAACCACCAGGCCGGCCGGCATTCGCAACTGAAAAGCGCATGTGATGAGGAACCATACCGTGACCCACACCCCAAATAATAAAAGTCAGAGAACTAAACAATTAGGTGCTTAAAGTGGCCCTACAAAAGCCTAGCTAGATATGATCACATATATAGCTAGACTACCTCTCTTTCACATCAAAAAAATTAAGCGCCACGTAGTCTTCCAGATAATACCTGCATTTATAAATAAACTAGTGACATCTTGAGCTTGTTCTTTCACGTCATTTCTGATCGAGGAAGATGAGAGGACCCTATATTTATGTTTGCAAGCATGTCAATGCATACATGCTGGAGGTTATGACGGAATGAAAGATTGCCAAACTGAAATACCTCTGACAGTTATCTCTACAGGCCATACATCTTGTTTCTATTCATAGAAGGAAGCGAATTAGGTGTGTTTCTGGCTTACTGCTACACCAAAGATCAATGATACATCTTCCATTTGCATACATGTAACGCTGGTTAAGCTGCAAATAGTCCAACCAGCATGAGAGTTCAGAGATATGTAACAAAGCTGCAAGCATATCTGGATCGATATCTTCTGAGCTCCGTAGTCGTAGATTGGGCAGCACTGGAATAAGACAGCAGGCTAATTTGACCGGTCGACGTACCAGCTGCCGCTGCATGAGCAGTGGGCATTGCCACACGCCGCGACAAGATGCAACAGAGAGTCCACTGTTTGGCAGTTCTTGTGGTAGACAGGCCCATATGGAGGCAGACGTGCGTGCTTTAATTCGATAGAGATACCCCCATCCCTTAACTAGCTGTTTCTGTCTGGAAAAGTCTCTGATCAGTCTTTGCACTCTCTGTAGTTTACTCCCTCAGGATGCAACCACAACATTTTGCATCCAGAGATTCCAGAGGGAGTGGCTTTGGTAGCAGTTATCGAGTGTCCTTCTCTTTAAGTTAGTATATATAGTTCACAAACCGATAGTTGATCGCGCCTTCATCTGATCAGCATGAATAGTGAAAGATACTTCTGTTAGAAACTTATCTCGAAGCATACATCACACGAATGATGGACACAGAAACCACAAAACTCAGCAAGAGGAGATCGACCCATAGCTTCTTTGCATGGCCTAAACGTCATTATCAACGTCCGTGTGGCATCATAAAAGAGACAATTAAACATTTGGCGACCTAGCTTATCCAATGCAGTCATGAGGAGCTCAATAGGACCACTCATGAATGTGTGTCATGCAGTGGTAGTTCCCATACTAGGGCTATCACTCGTTGGCGGCGTAGGACAGCGACGGATCGGCAGTGCAGTTGTGTTTTTTCCACGTCCGTGTGGCCCCCGTGAGGCCGACGTGCACGGCCATTGGCCGCGACGGAATCCCCGCGCAGTGCGCAGTGGATGCCTGATCGCCATTGCCATCCACCACCAGAAAAGAAAAGAAGGAAACCAAGTTGATGGCTGATGCGGGAGACAGCGATGGATGCATATAGGTATGGTGTCATGGTGTGTGCTGTGCCTTGAGAAGGAAAAAGGGAGGGCTTTTTCATCGACTTTAATCTGATCCTGTGTGTGCACCTAAAAGCGGGCCATATAGCTTTTGTTCCCACGACGAGAACAGAGGATTGAAAAACTGCTAGGGAGGATCAAGGGCAACCATAACTAGACCATATATGGTAGTGCAGAGGATGCATGATTATAAACCTTAATCATCGCCATCTAAGCCTTTTTTTTGAAACCGAAATGATATTGAGCCAGTGGAGATGGGCTGACAAAGGGAAAATCCAAAAGAAAAAAAGCATTGCTACAGTGCTAGAATGCTTTGTTGGGCTGAAACTGGGGGTGGGCCGCGGCCCACCCTCCCCCTGGCTGGCTCCGCCCCTGGTTCTATCAGAGAGAAGATGGGAAACAGATTACAGTACCACGTAGGAAGAAAACACAAGTTTCATGATTAAGTTAACAACACCATTTTGGGGATGTTTTTTTCTCTTTTGAGATGGAAACAGAGCTTCCATTAACTGGAGGCTGACTGAATATCAGCAGCCACAAATTGTATACGGCATCGTGGCCGGCATCATCTCGCCCGCCGATCCCTTAAGCAAAGAGATCCCTTAAGCAAACTCTGGCGAGCGAGCAAAGCCGCCGACCAACGGCTTTGTTCGTACAACCGGCAGGGCTTTGCTAATCACCAAAAGATAACGACTACGAGTAAAAAGAAATCACCAAAAGATAAAGCAGATACTGTAGTACTAATTTTGCCAGCCAGGACCTCCTAGAAAAGAGAGAAAGCAAAGGAAAGTGCCGAGGACACCGCAACGGCTAGCGGGCCGTTTCCGCAGATCCAGAACGGTAATTCAGGGAACCATCCTCGTCGATCCGGCCGTCACAGGTCCCGCCACGCGCCGCCGCGTCCTCCACTAGCCGTTGCGGCCTGCCTGGTCGACACGTCCGGCCGCCGCGTTGCCCCCGCACACTACCGTGTGGTCCCGTAACAAGCGCGGACCCACACGCCAGCGTCGTCGGGCGCACCCACAAGGAATCCAGCCCAAACGGCTACCCAAAATAATTCAAACCCGCAACGAGCGAAGCAGCCGTTAAGCAAAGCGCCGCCGCGGCGGCTATAAATACCGAATACCGCGTTTATAGCCGATTTCTCCATCTCATCTCGCATCCCAGCGCCGGCGCATACTCTCGCAGCACCCACTCAGCCATCCTCCTTCGCCGCGCGCGTTCCACCACCGCCGCCACCAGCAACAAGTCAGAGATGGCCCGCCTCGCCGCCGTCCTCGTCGCGCTCCTCGCCCT
>LAPY01001570.1:21502-34781 GCA_000970635.1 Eragrostis tef
CCGCCGCTAAAAATCAGATTGGTGACGTCGGCAACCATTACGAACCGCCGCTAAAAATGTTGAAACCATTGAGGCGGATTTCATGCAAACCGTCGCTATACTAAAACCTAATCCGCGGCTATAGTGCCCTTTTGTTGTTGTTGTGAATGTTTGATTAGTTTGGCCTATGAATCTGTGTGAAGTTAAACTTTGATCATTAAAATTTCTATATCCTTGTTTCCTTTACAGTACTACCTGAGGACAGGGACATGTAAATTTGGAGCAGCATGCAAGTTTCATCACCCCAGAGAGAAAGCTGCAGTTACAACGCATGTACAGTTAAATGTTCTAGGCTACCCATTGCGGCCGGTTTGTTCTGAAACTTAGTTTTAGTTTTTACACAGTTATTTATTACGTAACTACTATTGTTCTTGATTTCTTGTGTTGTCTGCTGATTGTTCTCGATTTATTTGCTTGTCTGCATGATTCACTTTCATTTACGTGCAGTTTATTACTGCAGAATGAGAAGGAGTGTGCTTATTATGTAAGAACAGGGCAGTGTAAATTTGCAAAAACGTGTAAGTTCCATCATCCAGAGCCCTCTAACACAGTGGCTGCTGTACATGGCCATATTTATTCACCTGGGCAATCTGCAACCTCTCCTGGTCAACATACTTACCCCGGTGTTGTAACTGACCCGGAGGTGTCAAGATCTACATCATTTATTGCAAACCCGCCGTGGCCTGGTCATTCGGTCTATCCACATGTTGGCCAGGGCCTCGTTCAAGCTCATGGATGGAATCCATATGCTGTATGTTCATTGACCCTACCTTCGTGCTTTAATAGCGCCCTTTTATTGATTAATCTGTATGCATATGGTCATCCATATATAATCTGTGTGCCCCATATCTTTTTTTTTAATTCTTTTCTTTTGGGTGGTAGTGGGGGTGGGGGAGTTTGCCCCCTACGTGTTTCACTCTCAGCATGCGCTACCAATTGTCCAGTATTCTTCATGGAGCATGCTAGCCTTATACTAATTGACCTCCTTGTTAGAGCCATCTAGCAGCCTATGGATACACTAACTTGATTCACTCACTGGAGCGCCATGTTTTCACTAACAAATTTACAAACAACATTGGTATCTACATATTCTATTGCTGATCCTGTTCCGTA
The DNA here is from genome assembly GCA_000970635.1 of Eragrostis tef. NCBI lineage: Eukaryota > Viridiplantae > Streptophyta > Magnoliopsida > Poales > Poaceae > Eragrostis > Eragrostis tef. Next base: position 22,655 of record LAPY01001570.1, read on the forward strand.
TAACTAATGCATTTTTAGTATTCTTCCTTTCAATATTTGTGCAGATAGAGACATGGATAAATTTGAGATTAAGTACCCATAAGAAATCAACTAGTTGAAATAAATATGTTTCTTTTTTGCGAAGCAAGATACCGACCCACCTCTATGAACACACCCTACCCTCCCCTATGAACGCCTAAGAGAGACTGACGACTGATCTTAAGATTCACGAAGTCACCATAAACACCTTGTTGTTGACGTGTGACGGGGATATGTCGGCTAACACTGAAAGAATAGGAGCCATAAATGCAACGCCCACAAGGAACTTAACCAACCTGAGAGCTTGCAGTTGAAATAAAGCTGTTGATATATACCGTTTCTATCTTTTTCTTTTTGAAATGATCGTTCTTTCTATAACAATTCTTGGTTTTGAGATAATTTATTAGCTATTTGTTATGATAAATCACCGATCGTAAATGGGATGATCCATCGTGCATTATCAAATACTTTGGAGTGAGATGGCGATGCACTAAACTATCCAATTCCTCAAACCAAACAAGTAGTTCTACTGAGTTAGGTCATATAATACTTCACGATTGCGTTCCTGAAACTAATAAGTGTATTACTGAATTTGTGTGTCTGGGTATTATTGAAACTATTAAAAGCTTGATAACAATGTTTTTGAGGTGTTTTGCATTCTGCTATTTTAGATTTTATTTCTAAAACATGATTGACATGAAAAATTGTCTTCACAACAGAAACTGATTATTATTTCCCTCTTCCATTTTCCTCGTCGCACCTCAATTGCAAAGCTCTCCTTTTGTGTTAGACAAACATCTCATATGAATACTTGCATTGAATGTAGTGGTATCATGGCGTAACCTTGCCTTTCAGTTCAGTATTTATGGTAGTGTGTGAGATATTTCTTTTCGAAGTATCCTCTTACAAGATGTAGGGGTCGTTTTTGTTCCAACAAGAAACTAGAGTCAGTGACTGGAAATTTTTTGTTATCAATTACCCAGTTTCTTTCTTTTGGTTTCATTTCCAATCAAATGTTTTTCTCATGCAAGTACGTATAATGATTGTATGATGTGTAGTCAATTTCAGTTTGGCTGTCAGATTCTAGGCCCCGTTTTAGCTTGCGTCCCGTTTTCTTTTCAAATTTATTTCACTAGCTTTCCTCAGTTAGTTTGCTAGAACTGATCTTTGTTGTACTTACCGTACATGGGTTCACTGAACTCACAAAAAACTATGCTGGCTGAACTAGTGAAGTGTCATTTTTGGGTTGAATCGGCTTGGTTGAAACCAAACTCGAGCCTCAAATACTGCTACTTGCACTCCCTATACCAGGATAAATGGAAATGCTTGACGAAGCTGCTTCTTGGTAAGAAGATTTTTTTCTGCTGTTTGGGTCTGCAAACTGGCTAACTACTGAAACTCACTAATGTACATCCCTACTACCTGGCACAAATTGAAGATGACTGTCAGTGGATACTTCTCATAAGCCTTTATACCTTATAATTACAAGCAAAGCCATGCCATAATCTTTTTCAGGACATCTGTATTTTGACTGCTTTTTTACGTGCATTTGTTTTTCGGTAGGCCTAGTGTGGAATTTGTACATGATCAGCAGTTTGTTAATTTCTCTTAGGCACAAATGGGCCCAACTTCCCTAGATCACCAGCAACGAACAAGTGGAACCACTCAATATTACACTGCCTCATATCAAAGTGAAAAAACTGGTATGGGTGCACATGGAATGTTTCCATCATACCAAGGTGGTTCGGTTCCAGTGGAACATCATGCGGTACATGGCTCAGTTCCAGTTGAATATTATGCGGTACAAGGTGAGAATATATTTCCTGAGAGACCTGACCAGCCTGAGTGTCAGTTTTATATGAAAACTGGAGACTGCAAATTCGGTGCTGTTTGCAAGTTTAATCATCCTAAGGAGCGGCTAATTCCAGTTCCAAATTGTGCATTGAGTCCATTAGGCCTGCCACTTCGCCCGGTAAGGTTTCTTTCAATGTTAATATTTGTCCAGCACAATAATTTTTCGAAATGAATCCTGAATTTTCATCCAAAATTTATGTTGTTTAAGCTATATTTCTTACAGTGCTCTTAGGTACAAACTCGGGTAAACGTATGCTAAAATATTTTGAGAACTGATATCTAAAAACCATCATGGATTCAGATGCTTGGTAAGGTTTATCAGGGGAGTTAATTTGTGAAATGTTGCTAAGATTGCTTTCACATGGCACATGGTGTAAAACTAAGTCAAGGGGGCATGAAAATAAAAAAAGTAGATATGCATAACGAATTGTTGATATCTTACAAGTTATAACCTCTCAGGATCTGACATTGACTTGTCAATAGATAAATTTTATATGAAATGTTAGTTCAATGATTAACTTGAGATAACTATTCAAGAATTTATGGGTGGTAAAAACTTAACCAGAAGCTACTTTTAGTAAAGAAGCAAGATTTGCAGCAACCTAAAGATTGAATTCTTGCATTTGATTTGGGATCAGATTTATGAGCCCATCTTGCCTTGTCCTTCTCATACGTTAGCCAATTGAACTCTGGAATGCAAATATTTGGGTTGAAACAATGCCCGACTTGTAAGTTAAGGGGGCTAATTTGGTGCTTTTCCCATGTAGCTAGTGCAGTGCAATGGCGATTCTTGAGCCATTTTTCTGACTACTGGTTTGTGTTCTCTTGCCAATTGCCTTGCCAATATCGCTTGAAAGTACATGTTTATTCTGGATTCTGCCTACATGCAAGTCATGTATCAGTTTTCAAACATTTTTAGCTATCTATAGGTTAGATCTTATTGAGGAATGAGGATGTCACTCTAGCTAATTCTCTCCTTTTTTTTGTCTTTTTGCTGCTGACAGGGAAAGCCAATCTGCACCTATTATTGTTGTTATGGCAAATGCAAATTTGGTCCAAATTGCAAGTTTGACCATCCTATTGGAAGTCTTTATGGAACTGCTACTTCGCCAACAGGTGATGCACCAATGAGGTACGGCCAATTGGCACCCTCACCAGGAGAATCTGAAAGATTACTCGACGGAGGCTCTGGAATGTCTCATAGAATTTCCCAATCGGATTCCAGCAAATACCCTCCGGCAATGAAAGTACTGAAGGAGAGAGGCATCATGAACGCTCTTCAGTCTTTCCATACTGCTTCGCATCCTTGACTCTTCATTAATTATCTCCCATCGCATTCAAAGAGCTGAAGCTGTACAGGACCTCGTCATTCTTCTCGTGCTGTTTTGAGCTTTGAGCTTCAACATACCAGTGCTTCAACATGTTTCACATTTAGGCAGGAAAAAGTCACGCATAACCCCGGCCCCTGGCGCCCATTAGTCCATGAAAATAGGTGGGGTAATCATTAATGTTATCCCTACCATATACACACACACACACACACGAGACCCTCACTCCCTGATCCCTTTATTGTAGTTATGCAGGTGACCTGCAGTTGACAAAGCTTATCCAACTGACTGTACTGCGGCACAACATCTCATTTCCTCTTTTCTATTGCTCCTCCTTTCATGTCAAGGCAATGTAAAGTCAGGGCTTGCTGATCGTGCAAGTGTGCATGTTGAAAACAGCGGAAATAATTGTAACTTTGTATTACCCAGTAAATTATTCTTTTTTTTCACGATAGAGAGGGAACAAGATGGGCGCACCTACTGAATTGTTCTTCAATAACAGATGTCGACAACGTGACTTTTGTTGTTAGGATACAGTAGCTATATTACTTGCTTCTTTCTAGTTGTTAGGACCCTTTTGAATCCTTACTATATTTCTAGTGTTTAAATTCATACTATTTGAACACCCCCCCCCCTTTTTTTACAATCTGTAGGCTCCACAGTATTTAAACTCATGATTTTGCATTTATTTGGATCCATTTTGACCTTCTTTACTACCATTTGGGTCATAATACTTGGACCCTGCTTGTACAATCATTAGGTTGTATACTATGTTTGGGCCATTTAATGTTTGTTATGCCATTTTCACTTTCTGAGAGGAACAAGGGGGTGTATGATTTCATTTGATACAATGTTAAAAAAAAACTTTACAGTTATCAATGGGGCCATGTTTTTTTCCCCAGAATTTACCACTCCCACATCTTTTAATACCACTCAGTTGACGACATACCACATCACCGGGATGTATCCATGTGATGTAAAATGACTATTTGTTCTTCTCCCACCCAACTAGCTCCAACTCCTCTGCTAGCTCCAACACATCTAACGCCGTTTGCAATATCGTGAATTAAAAGTTTGCGCTTCCTATCGGCATGTTGGCTGTGCGGCTTATGTGTGGTTAAAAAACGTGGTGGCAGTTTTCGCGATTTTGCATCTATTCAATCTAGCTATGCTAGCACGACAGGCTTGGAGACTTATTATTGCACCTGACTCTTTATGTGCTACAGTATTACGAGCCAAGTATTTCATCGATGGCAATCTCTTGGCAGTGAAGGAAGGTCCAGGGATTTCATATGCATGGCGCAGTATTATGTCACTGCAATATGCAGATGACACGGTAATTTTCTCCTCACCTGACACTATTCACCTAAGAAACTGAAAGGAGTGCTAATGTGTTTTGAACAGTTGTCGGGGATGCGCATTAATTTTCATAAAAGTGAAATAGTTCCTATGAATCTAGATCCTGATGTGGTGCATAATATTTCTCATATTTTTTGATGTCCAGTTGGCAATTTGCCAATGAAATACCTGGGTGTGCCTTTACATTTTGATAAGCTGCGTAGGGAAGATATCCAGCCAATAGTTAATAAAATTCTTAAGAGAATAGCGGGGTGGACAGGGAAACTTCTGTCTTATGCTGCTAGAGTGACCCTCATTAAGACATGCCTAGCTAGTATTCCAGTGTACCTTTTGTTGTTTATTAAATCTCTGAAGTGGGCAATAGAGCTAATTAATTCACACATGGCTCACTGTCTGTGGAATAATTTTGATGGACACCATAGATACCTTCTAGCAAAGTGGGGGCATGTCACCATGAAGGAGTTTGGAGGTTTAGGGATCCCGGATCTTAGGGACCTGAATATCTGTCTGCTGGCCTCTTGGCTTAAGAGGTACAGTAGAGACAGAGATAAGTTGTGGAAGGAAGTGGTGGACTACAAGTATAGAACAGATAGGCCTAATATTTTTTGTACACCTGTGACAGAAACTTCTCATTTCTTTAAAGGTTTCATGTGGGCAGCTCAAGCTGCCAAAATGGGTATAGGTGGCAAATAGGAAACGGTAAGAAAATCAAATTCTGGGAGGATGTGTGGGTAGGTACATCCAGCCTAGCAGTGCAGTTTTGGGATATTTATCGTTTAGTGAATGAGAAATCTATAACCGTAGAGAAAGCTTGGGATGGAACCAATGTTAGATGTACGTTTAGAAGAACTTTCACTTTACCTATGATGCAAGTGTGGGATGAAATTGTACAAATAGCGTCAACGATTGTGATGACTGATGAGGATGATTCCATGATTTGGCAATTTACCTCATCAGGGGTCTACTCTACACAATCCCTGTATAAAATCATTAACTTTAGGGGTGTAATCCCAGTGCATACACCAGCAATTTGGCAAATTAAAATCCCCCAGAGTGCATATTTTCTTATGGTTAGTGTCCAAGAATAAAATTCTAACCAGGGACAATGTGAGCAAAAGAAAACATCTAGATGACAAAACCTGTCTGTTTTGTTCTGAGCTAGAGACTGTTAATCACCTACAGTTTGATTGCATAGTGGCTAAGGCAGTTTGGAATGGCATTTCTGAAGTGCTACAGTTTAGGATAGGAGATAATTATGAAGCTGTAGGAAAATGCTGACTCAGTAACAAAAAGTTCTGCTTAGTTAACATGTTTAGTTCCGCTACTCTGTGGGGATTATGGAAAGTAAGAAATGCAATGTGTTTTCAGAATATGATGTGGAGGAGCTTGGCTTATGTATGGAGAAAGGTCGCTGGGCTTCTGGACCGCTCGAAGCTGCTATGTCCGGTTGGCCGTCTGCAAGAGCTAGAGCTGCTCATCAGCTCGTTGAAGGAGCTGGCAGCAAGGCCTCCAAGACTCCAATGATCCTGGACGAGGGTGAAAACCAAGCTGATGCTACGACTGGGGGCTTGAAAGCCTGTTCAGCAATGGAGCTGATGTAATAGGCTAGTTTTATCTTCTGCTGTTCTGGAGGTTTTGAGCAGTGGTGCTCTTCTCTTGGCTCTTAACTGGAAGTGGTACTGTAAACGGTTTTGTCCATTGATTATGCAATGAGACAGGGACGTATGTCCTGGTATTCTAAAAAAATTAAAGCTGTAAAAGAGGGGCTGATTTGGCATGTAAGTAATGGCAACATGATCAACTAGGTGAATTTCACGCGCGTTGCTGCGGTAATTTAAAGATGTTCGGGCAAAAATGATAGTTTATTAAAGAAAAATATTTCTATGCAACTTATTATATCAAGAAGCACGTCCCATCCACTATATGATATTCCGGTGAACGGTGTTCTACACCAACATTGTGTAGTAACTTGGTGATGATTGATCACAATGGAATGCACCAAAAACTGAAGGACAAAACCAAATTTTTCTCTTTTTTTTGAAACAGATTGCTCCACTTCCATTCCTGAAGAAACAGAGATCAAAGTGTTTACAAAGTTTTTGGGGTTTGAGAAAAAGAGATAAGGACAGGTGAGCGCGCATCACGCCCTCCCCCGACCCCTGACTATCCACCAGGTCTCTAGATCGATACCCAGGGGTGCACTTTTTCTACAACCTATTACATATTGATAAAGGAACTTACTCTTTTTAGATGACAAGCACTAACAGCTGAAAGCTACAACTATCATTAGTTCACATAAAGACCATCTCGGGCGATTTTGTCTGATATCCCCCCATCCTTCAATCCTCCAGCGCCCTCTACTGCTTCTCATCGTCCGCATTGTCTTCCTCTGCAGCTCCAGGTAGTGGCAGCATGATACATCTCCCCTGGCGGCTCATCACTTGTAGTGCCGCCTGCAGCATCGTCTCGGCGCCTTTCTTGATGATGTCCTGCATGTCTCAAGGGTTTAATCATGCCCAATAGCACAAAAACGAGCACGCATGACATATAATTTCACATGGATGTTTGATGATTTTATTATCAAAACATGTTTTGTTTCTGGCTTTCCAGGCAGCCCAGCAAACAGCAGCTACCCCCAGGGTATAGATTTTCTCTCCTCCTGGCAAAGCTGATTTAATACATATCCAGAATTGTGCAAGGCTATTAGGTCTGGTTCTCACATCGAAACATAGTGCTATAACACACCATACCACTTTCATCACACAACAGTCAAACATCAAATGATCAGCTGATTCAGACTGGTCACAAAAATAGCATTTAGGATCACCTTGCCACTTCCTCTTAATCATATTATCCTTGGTTAGGATGGCATTATTTTCTAGTAGCCACATAAAGAATTTGTTTTTTCAGGTATTTTTGCTTTCCAAATATGATTGAATTTTTTTCCCGACTCACTCACGGTTAGGTGATCGTATACTGACTTAATGGTGAATTGGCCAGACTTGGTCCATCTCCACCTTACAGTATCAGGATTATCATTTAACTAAACATTATTCAATTGAGAGGCCAAAGTATACCACTGTAAGTGTACTACCTGTGGCAGTGCCACCTTAAATGATATCACCCACCCTGCCTGTGCACATTCAGTAACAGTCAACTCAGGGTTAGCACATAAAGAAAACATAATTGGATACTTCTCACACAAGAGTGTGTCCTCCATCCATCTGTCTTGCCAGAACCTGATTGACTTGCCATTGCCCACTATAATTCTTCTCCCACACATGTAGACCGGTCTGACTTTCAGCAGGTCAGTCCAAGTGGGAGAATCAGTCAGCCTGTGTTTCACAGAGCCAATAGGTTTACCTTGCACATATTTAATTTTCACTAATTCCTGCCATAACCCTTCCTCAGTTTCCAGCCTCCACCACCATTTACACAATAAGATTACATTAATCTTTCTGAGGTTCTTAATACCCAGCCCGCCTTTTTTCTTGTCTTTACACACAGTTTCCCATCTGACAAGGTGGTATTTCTTTTTTGTGCTTCCACCCTGCCATAAAAATTTTCTTTGGGCTTTTTCCATTCTTTTTATACATGTTTTGGGAAGAAGAAACATGGACATATGGTAGATTGGGGAATTGGTTAAACTTGATTTGATCAGGTTGGATCTGCCTGAAATGGTCAGAGAGTTTCCCTGCCATATATCTAATTTTTTGTATGACTTTTCTTCAATAGCTAACCAGTCTGCCACATGTAGTCTACTAGCAGAAATGGGAACCCCCAAGTACTTTTGGGGGAATGACCCAATCTGACAATTAAAAATTTGGGCATACATAACTGTTTTTTCTACATCTCCCCTCCAATCATGAAAATTTCACTTTTTTCAAAATTTATTTTCAGACCAGACATTTGCTCATATAAGTACACAAGGAGTTTCATCCTTCTAGACCCCTCGATATCAATTTTGAGACACACAACTGTGTCATCCGCATACTGAAGTATTGATATTCCTTTATTTATTAGATTATTAGCTAAACCCACTAACAGGTCATTGTCTTGGGCTGCATGAGTCATTCTGGTCAAACAATCTGCTACACTAGGCCCAGTGAGGATTCCACCAGACCTACCTCTGGCTGGTATCCAATGCCAAAGGTAGGTCGTATTGGGGTCAATGCTTCTTAGGTAAGAATCAGGAAAATCTTGTTGGATTGTTTCTTGAAAACAGACAAAATCAAAATTATACTCCTTAAATAGATCTCTAATAAAAGGAGTCATCCCTTTCTTCCTTATCCCTCTTCAATTCCAAAAGAGACCTATCATTATGATTTATTTTTTGTTTGGTTGTGATCCTTGGACTTACAGGTAGTAGGATTTTCCTGCTGCCCTCTATTCATGTATACAGAAAAAGTAGTTCTCTGACTTCTTCTGAAACATGGGGGAGGTTTAACTCCCCTTCCCTTTTTTTTGATTTTTTGGATTCAACCACAACAAAATTTTCTTCTTCTGAATCCTCCTTTTCCCATTCCAACAGTAAACAACTAGGATTATCAATAGTAGGGGCTACTTTCTCAGAGTCATTGATATTAGTAGACAGGGAATTACTTTTATTTTTTAGAGCATGTCTAGCAATTTCTAGGTCCTTCATGATCTCCACTTGTTCAAAATTATTACTATCTATTTTAACACCCATACCACTAGCAATATCAGAAATATCCAAATTTGACAAAGCACAAAAAGAATTTTGATCAGTCAAAGATGTACCTTCATATGACATCTTCTTGGTGTTGATTTGCTCCTGGATCTTGTCAATCATGTTTTGCTGGATTCTTTCACTTTGCCTGGTCTTGGGTATCTTCTGTGCTTCTGTTATATTGAACTCCTTCAGTTGTGGCTCATTATTCTTCTCTTGTGGCTTGTCACAACTCTCCATTTGCATCTTCCTCTCATGAATATCTTGCCCTAGTTTAGTGACAAAATATTCAGGTTTGTGTGTAGTTGGACCCTTGCATTGGACTATACACAGCCTTTATGCTGTACTGCTACATACTTCATCTTGATTGCCAGCCACTTCATCACTTAACAAGTCATCTTGATCATCTGACCCATTGTAATTCAGATCCACTTTGCCATCAGATTCTTCATCAAAAGACCTATTGTTGTTCACATTTTGCTTCCCTTGGTTATTTAACACCTCTATAGTCAGTTTGCTTGAATTTGGATGTTGGACTTGCTGTATCACAGGTTGTAAGTTTCTGCTAGCCATCTTGGCTGGAGCAGATTTGTCCTCCACCTCTGTTGTTATTCACTTGTGGCATAGGTGTTACTGCAATTTGCAGCGTACCAATATTATCCACCTTTTGTTTCTTGGGAGTAGGACCACCATTAATAGGAACTTGCACAGTTTCTTGAGGGGGTTGAACTAGAATTATCACTTCTCTCTCATACCAAAAATCATATAGAAAGGGTACTATTGCACCTTCTGTCGAGGGAGAGACCTTGGTGATATCTTTGCAGCCTATCCTCATCCTCATATAATCAAACTTGGTTAAGGGCTTTTCATCCACATCAAGTGTAACCCCAACCAATGAGCCAACATAGGCCAAAGTTCTTGGACATCTCTTATCATATGGAATCCCCCTCACCTCGAAAGCATGCAGATTGTAACTCCCCTTTTGCACCAATGGCAGGGAACCAGGGCTTGATTGATATCTGTGCAGGGGTAGTTTTTATGATCAAATTGAAATGACCCCAATCTTTAATCATTTTTGCATTAGGGAACCTCATGGTGAAACTATTCTCACTGACTTTCTTAGCAACTATTTCCTTGAACTCCTGCTCAATCTGCCTTGCAGAGACCGACCCACTGACTACCTCGATTATTGCAGTGTTAGTTCTTTCCTTTAGAGTAACATCAGATGGGTGATCAGGAATGTAAAAGAAGCTCTGTCCTTCTACCTATGTAGCACATAAGGGGGCTATGTATTCCCAAAGTTTCCTGTTATTGCAATTCTCTGCATCATGCCCAGCTCTTCCACACTTTTCACATTGTCTCTGTCGTGGGCAGAGTTGTGCAACATGCTCTCTGCTCCCACATCGGAAGCACTCAAACCCACCAGCAGTATCCCCAGGCTGAGAATTGTCACCTGTATTAGCAACTGACGGTACTTCCTCCTCAACTGTATTCTTCTCCGCTGTTGGTGCTTGAGGTTGCTGTTCATGCATCTCTGGACGATGACCCCATTTGGATTTGTCAATCGCCTAATGAGAACTTTCTTCTGATTCAACCTGCCTCTGATGAGACTGAGATTGGGGATCCCGACGATCTCGATCGAGAGCCCCTCCCCCCTCTCTAGATTTTGATTTCCATGCCTTGGGATCCATTCAGGGTCCCTGTGCCAAGAGTAGTCCTGCCTTCCCCGATTGCCACCACCTCCTCTTCCGCCCCTTCCAGAACCAAATCCCTCCCGTCCCCATCCGCGATCACTTCTACCCGCCACCATGATTACCGGCGCGAAACGAGATCTCACTGCTTGCGCATAGGATCTCTCCAACTCCCCCTCTTCTCTTCTCTAAAAGTGACCGAAGTAGCGCCGCTGTGTGGAATTTGATGGGATTGGCGGAACTGGATCGAGTGGATGAAACCCTAGCTCGGAGCGAGGAAGTGGTTCGATCCCGCAAATCCCAGGGAGTTGGTGAGAGGAGGCTGATTCCTCACCTGACATGCGGGGACCGCCCGAGTCTCGCAATGGACAGCCTACGTATCCGAAGCTCGAGATATCTGCAACTTTGGCCACTCATGGAGATTGAGCGATGTCCCTGATGGACTTACCCCACCCCACCGATGTGCTGCGAGGTCCCCAGCACGCGCGGATTCGCCCGCCACGTCGCCATGGTCGTTTGGTGTGGGTGGGGCGCGCTTGTCAGTGGGATCGCCCCGAGCTCGGGGACAGCGACGTCAGGACCGCCATCTCCAGTTCTCTCTTAGAAGGTTCTATGAAGACCAGGACAAAACCAAATTGCCTAGTGACCCTCATCGTGTTGCATATATGTAAGCCCATTTGAGGCTGTAGAGTAGAAACTTCTGATCGCTTCTTACAACATAGTAGCTTGATCAATCTGTTAAGAGTCAATTGCACAAAACACTATGTTTTGAGACCATACTCTCACCTTACACTAGGTTTAAGAAGTTTTTGCATAAAACACTAGGTTTTAGCTCATTCTTTCTCACTTTGCACCACCTTTTGCCCTTCCATATAATTAGACCCACACGTCATAGTCAAATACAATTTGGATGAGCCATTTAAATAATAGTCTGATAATACCTTCAATTTTATTTAATTTCATTACTTAGTTTTAAATTATAGAAACAAAGCAAAAACACTTCACATCTACACCTTGTGGATTTTAAAAATATTTTTCTCCTTTTGAAACAAGATGAGAATGTTTGTTCTGAAGCGTATTGCTCTCCATAAACCAAAAACGAAATAATGAATACTACACAAAAGGTGAAATTCGATTTAATTGATTATGGCACATAACGGTGGATACTTGCTTACATGGCATATACC
>LAPY01001570.1:73776-98194 GCA_000970635.1 Eragrostis tef
GGGGTTAGCCAATCCGCGTCTCCAACAAGTGCTTATTGGAGACGCGTATCCTAGAAAACGCGTCTCTGATATCTTCACATTAGTGACTAAAATTTTCAGATGCAAAAAATCCGCGTCTCTAATGACGGTTGAGCCGCGTCTCTGATTAACTTTTCTGGCATAGTGCTACCCTCCCTCTGACCCCGACGCCGGTGGGGAATGATAAAGCCCGCCGGCGCCAGCCGGGCCCAGGGCCCGCACCGCCCTCAGATGGATCAATGGGTCTGCCTGCGTTGGGGTCCGGGCGCAGCGGGGCCTGCACCCCGGGCTACGAGCAGCACAACACACCGTCACCCCCGGCCCGGCCCCTCCGGAGAGAGACCTGGAACCGTTCCTTGCCAACTCTACCCTCCGATGAAGCTGGAGTAACAGGCCTGCGTCACCAGACCCGGCGATGGGAGCGCGAATGGTCGTTTCTTTATGCGCGTTTCCGCAGGAGTTAGCGAGGTGGGATTACTGCTCCTTCGTTATCAGCTGTTTTTCATGCGCGCATGCAGTTCCCGCATCGGATTACCAAGGGCGGCGGATCGCTTCACGAGCCCCGCCATCCGCTTCATGGGCCGTCACCGCGCGCACCGCTTGTAATAACGGCCTGCTAAGCCGCTGAGAATCCATTCATGCGGAGCGTTCCGTAAGACTCAGGCACGTACAGTATTTTTTGCTTGTTCATTGTCGCTACAGTCAGTTGTAATTTCTATTTGATCTAAAAAAAAAGTTGTAATTTCTATTTCGTAAAATAAAATTGCTGATGTATATGGTACGATGGGACAATTAGAGGCTTTAGCGCAGAAGAAGAAATAGCTGGGGTTTTGATCGCATTGACCTTTTCGCGCTTGTCGGGGTCCTTGAAGGCGGTGATGACGTCATTGGTGGGCACGATATTCCACTTGCGGATCACGTCCTCCACCCGCATCAGGAGCGTGATCACCAAAGGCCGCGGCTTCACCTCTCCGATCGATATCTGAATTCTATTTGTTCACATCTAAAAGAAGAAGAAACATGTATGTGAAAAAACACACAATGACAAACAACTCCATATATAGTTATGGTTATGGACAAGAATTACAGATGTGAAACGTGCCGCAATGCGCGGAGCAGATGGATTTGGCAGAGATTGTGTTCTCTTCTCTCCATGGCTGCTCCACGGCCGCCGCCGCAGTGCGCCAAGAGGGGGCAAGGGAGAAGAGAAGACAGCCCGCAATGCAGGGGAGTAGGGCACTGATCGAGAAGCAGAGGCTCGCGTCGTCATGCAGTGAGAGCCAGCGAGGCAGCACGAGATGGAAATAAAGGAGGGCTCCTGCCTGTCTGACTCTGCCCCGCTGCGCGTGTTCTCTCTAGTCTTGTTGGATTCAGACGCGGCGGGCGCGGACGGCGCGATGTGATTTCTGGTTCGTGGGGGAGGCGAAGTCCGATGGGGCGCTGCCGTCTCTGGAGGCGTGGCGTTTATGCTTTGCTCGGCTGGTTGGGGGGACTCATCACTGGTGCCTACGGGGTACGGGCCTACGGCAAAACGAAGTCACCTCCACCCAACCCACCTGTGCCGAAGGCGGTGAGCGGGCGGGCGGCGAGGCGCCGCCGGCCATCGGTGGTGGAGGCGGACGGTGTCGGGCGTTCCAAAAATTCTTTATCGCACGAGATTTGTACTCCCTAGCTCTCCTCTCCCCTTCGACCATTGATACCGGTAGCAGGCTGGCCCGATAGCGGGTTGTGGGCAGCGGCTTGAAGGAAAATTTTTCTTTTTCTGCGTTTTTTCTGTAAAATTATACTGTTTTCTGTGAAATTTTTGTGAGATTTTTGTAAAATTCTTGTGTTTCAAAGAGGCCTTAGAGAATTTAATACACATACAAAAAGAAAAGAAACCATCGATACAGGAGTATATGTGTTTTCGGAATAAGAGAGGGATTTATTGATTATTCTGAGACAAGATTACAATCATGAGTGTTGGAGTATAAGTATATTGCTCACTTTTCTCCATCAGCTTATGTTGGTGGGTGCAACTGGTTGGTGTATACAACTCAATATGATATCATGACCAGAGGTCTCGAGTTTGAATTATAACGGGTGCGATTTATTAAACAAATTATTAAATAAATTGTTGCCCACTCAGATATTCCACGAGTTTGAATCCTAACGGGCGCGATTTATTAAATAAATTGTTGCTCACTCTAATATTTAAAAACTCGGCCTGCGGGTAGCAGACTGCTCCCTGCGGCAGTATGCCAAAGGTAGAATGACCTTCTTACACAGGCCGAAAAAACCCCCGAACCCTACTCCCATCTTTACACAGGGACCTTTTAGCCGTGTGAGTCGGCTCTTTACCTATGCTTTGGGCGGGGGATAGCGGGGGGATTTTTTTTTTGGTGTGGGGTCGAGGGTCGAACCCTCGACCGATGGGCAGCCAACCAGACGCCTTCACCACCAGGCCAACAGCCTGTCCGCGCTCACTCCAATATTTCACGTTTGTGTCCTAAGAAAGACTGCATTTGAGGAGGATTGTTAGAGTATAAATGTATTATCCATCTTTCTCTATCAGCTCAAATGGCTGGCACATAGAATTTAATAATAAGCAACCAATTGCTCGATGTAACGAGGGACCTGCATTCTCCACACAACGGTGTTTGTTGTACGTTTTACCAGTTGCGCGAGCTCATGAGTTTTGACATTGTGCTCTCTCCAATTAGCTCGGAATTTGACTTTCGATACGATTTTGGCCTGTAGCTTACCCATGTCGTCTGCCTCTCTTAGCAACCTTCATCATGTCATCTTCGTCTTCGCATCTCGGTCACCTCCATCAACTCGGAACCAAATACACTATACAATGTCATGCTTTTCTCTGTACAGTTAATAAAAAAGGTATCAATCGTAATTATGTCAGTAAAAGTACCATACATATCAGAATTGTTCTAGAATATTTTTAAAATTATTCTAGAACAAAAAAGTTGTTCCGGTTGTTCAATTTTATGAGTAGATTCGTTTGGTTATGCTATTATATGAGAACACTTTAAAATGTAGAAGATAATTATAAAATATGTCCTTTGTTATTTGCAATACTCATTTTTTTCTAACAGTAAGGAAAATGTGAACATTTCAATTACTTTGATAACGACATTCTCCATTGTTAATTCCCTACTTAGTTCATTTTATTTGATCTAATAAAATAAAACAAATACGCTTCAAAGAAAATAAAATAAAACAAAAGATGTCTACTACAAGGTACGATTTGTTTGATCGAAGAAGCTGTCATTTTATTTGCTTCACATGGTTTTGACTAAGTTGTTGTTTTTAATGGTATAAATGTTTCATCTTTCGTGTGCTTTTTTAGTTCCCGTAGAGAAACAAGTGTTCAAGTGGGCTTGGTGGACGATGATTAGGCCATCTGGGCTGAATCAAGCAAAAACATGTTGTACGACCGGCCTGTTCGGCCATTTTACCCGATCGACCAGTAGTGCACTGCGTAAGCCGATGTCTCGGCCCGTCGAATCGAGATTGCCGCTAGGGTTCCCCAACGAACCCAGTACAGTCGTATATAAGGGATGCCAACTGCGAGTCAATCACCGTAGCACCCGCAATCTCCAAAAACAGCGCGTTAGCACCTCCATCTCGAACAGCTGAACACGGCGCAGATCAAAGTTTCCGTCGCCATGGAAGATCACCGAGGCGCTGCAGATGAGACGGTAGCAGCACCAGTGGCGCCGTCGGTGAACAGGATCCAGGATCCATGCTACTTCTATGGGTACACATGGGGCGAGGTCTGCCGCGTAAGTAACACGTCCTCCACGCAATGTATTCGAATTTTGTGCGATGAGTGACGCGCCTGAAAAAGTCCTACTTTTTCTTGTTTGGTATAATTAGTTTTTATTTACCATGAGTAGATAAAAGGCATTGGTTAGTCCTGCAAGGCTGCAATATTAAAAGGTTCTGCTTTATGGAAAGCAGATATATGGTGGTTCTCTTGTTGACGATAATCAATCTCGATAACACCGCAGGATCCGGCAACGTTGGTGCTGACGGCCCTCCACTTAGTATTCATCTGGATTGTCCTCCGCGACATGGAGCTCAGCATGGAAAATCTGTTCGCGATCCTGATTTTTCTCTTCGTCCTGGTGCCCATGTCCGCCCTTATTTCCTCCTCTATTCCAGGCCGCTGCCCGGCGCGCACTCGCTGCCCACGACAGTCAAATTTCGTTTTACCATTCGATCGTCATCGGCCTGCGGTTACACACGCGGGTAAAATCGTGTTACGGTGCAGCGTTGCCGCTTGTACGTCCCCGTGGCGTGGTGGCTTCCCGTTCGCGGCGTCTCCTGTGCGGCCACATGTCGCGCCGTTTCGTCGTTCCCACACGGGCCGCGGAGTTATGGCGGTGGGTGAGCTCGTCCTCGCCCCTTCCTCCCCTTTTCGCACCCGCGTCGCCTCGTCTCCTCCGTCTCCGCCGCCGGTCTTCGTCTCGCTCGTGTGCGCTCGCCGATCCGTCGCCCTCAGTGCGTCCCTTCCCCTTCCTCTGCTTCGTCCTTTGATTCGTTCCTTCCCGTGCTTTTTCGTGTTCTTGTGGGGCTCGCTGGCCGCGTTTCTTTTCTTCCCCATTGCGTTTTCGCTGGTCGCGATTCGATCCGGCCGCCGCCCGGTCTTCCTGCCTGGTCTAGCGTTAGATCTGCCTTCCTGTGGCCTTCTTCTGTCGTTCGGTCGCTTTTTCCTGGGATTTTCCTCCTGCGAGCCGGCCGATGTTGAAAAAGTTTCATGTTTTCCCCTTTCTTCTCCCGTCGCTGTCTGTCTGTGCTTCCATTTGTTGCCTTCTTCGGTTCCTTCGCGACGTCGTTGTCGGTCTTTCCTTCGATTTGTTGACTTCCGCGGCTTGGTTGGCCTGCCGTTCGAGTTTTTTTTTCCCCTGGCTTTGGTTCGCTAGGGTTTCAAGGGTTCCGTTTCTGATGCCTTGTGGCCTCTTTTGTTGTCCCTTGCAGGTTGCCTCCTCGTCTCTTTGCCGGTCGTCGCTTGGGTCTGGACGTGTTGTCGCCATGGCCGGGTTTGGGTGAGGTGAGGTTTTTCACACTGCCTTTTTTCCTCGCTGCTCTTCTTTATTCTTCCTAACGGCGATCTGGCTTTTGCAGGTGCTGGTGCTCTTTGTTGGCGGGTTCCCGTGCGCGTCTCGCTGCTGCTATCTCAGGTGGACCTCGCGTTTCTTTGTGTGATTCGTTGTTCCTGTTTTTCCTTCTCCTGGTTTCTTGCCCTGCGATGCTCCTGTTAGTTACCTCTGTTTGGATTGCTGCTGCCATGCCTCGTCCTTTGCATCTTTGCTATGCTCGTCTGTGCGCGCCCCGTTCTGCTTCCGGTCGCTAACCCCTGGTTTTGTTTCAGTTTCAGCTGCGTCTCTTCTTTCTGGGTGGACTTTAGTTGCCTGGTTTCCTACATTTATTTCCCGGTTTGTTGCCTGGTTTCCAGCGAGGATGGACTCCAGCCTTGACGTTGGAAGTGAGTTGGCCGTTGACGGCGGCATGCAGGATGTTACTGCTGCGGTGCATGCGGCAACCAGCAGTCCCAACCTGTGATGGGAGCCTAGAGGTGTTAGGATCACCGCATGCATCAAGCATCTCTACAGGTTCTCTCTACATCTTCTCACCGGAGAGTTTTTTCCTCATCCCCTCGCTCATATTCTCCTCATGGCCTGTCGGTAATTGCAGGGACTGCAGGAAAGTGGAGGAAAGAGAGGGAACAAACTGATGGATCAGTAGTATCTAAGTAGAAGAAGACTTGAAGTAGGAAAGCAAACTGGAGCCCCATCGTTGTGGTAATATATTTATGCAACCATTGTACTAGATTGATTGGGATTGAAAAAGTTTTGAAGTTGATGATAATATGCCACGGTAGCAAATGAATAACAGTGCTGAAAAGGATGAGCTTGGCAGATCATTATGCCAAATGGCATGCTCTGGATGGGATGTTGCGTATAGGAATGTATGTCCTCTTTCCCTTTTATCAAATTTACTTTTTAGTTTAGTTTCTCTTGGTTACCTCTGTGATGGCTGTGACCTGAAGGACCTGTTATACATGTTCTGATTTTACAGAAATTTGAGGGTCATAGTTCTCTATGGAAATACATCTAAGAAAAATCTACCATATAGTGCTACCTGGTTTTATTTGATCCTGTGGATGACATGAAGATTTAGTAGTTCAGGTTATACTCCATATTGGATTCGTTGTCATCTTGACGATTAAGAAACGAGGTCCATTCTTGAAAAGCTAATGGTAAAATTGCTGCACTTTTTATTGCAGGTTGTCTCTGTTGTAAATATTTCCCATCTCTTGGATTAGTGAGGTACCTTTTGATTCTCACAACCTGTTTATTAATTTCCTCATTATGTAGCTCACATGCAAGGAATTTGTCGTACATACATTTATCCATATCTGAGTTTGCTGCAAAATACTCTAAAGTAGAACACATAACATTTTCGTGATGATATTTGGAGTTCAGTTCATATTTGAACTTCATATTTTCCATGCCTGAGCAGGATGATCATGACCTACAAGTAATATGTACTGTATTTTCTTAGTTACACTACCATGTTAGGAGTTTTGTAGCTTTTCCAATTATGTGATGCACAACAAGTGACGATGTCATGCCATTACCATTCTCCTCCATGCAGAATATACATGGAGAGCCAGCCACTCTGGCCTTAGCACCTGTTTGTCTTTTTAGAGTAAGTTTTTGCAACCGGTTAGGTATATATCAGCTTTAGTGATAATTTTTACTTGGACTTCTCATCTCTTGCTGCTAGATGCTAACTGCTCATTGTGATCCTCTGTATCTCTATATGAACTTTTTTTTTGCTGTATTCAGCTCATTTATTTTGTCTTCACTTTGTACCATTGTGATCTATTTTACACCGATTGCAGGTCCTACAGAGCTTCATATACCCATATAATAAGGCAGTTACCAGGTCTGATGGTTTAGAGAAGTTACGTGTTTATAACTGAACATTTTATCCATGCACGATGTGCAGACCAGTATCGGTGAAAGTCACATGTTCCTCAATTACTAGGGATTGAGTGCTGCTACCATGACAATGTTTTAGGCTTCCATTAGGCTTTACAACTGCCTTGGTCAGATAATTGCTAATCCATGTATCAGCCTTCCATGCCGTTCTGTAGTGCAGAAGTTGCTAATCCCTATGCACAAAATTTAGCAGCTTTAACAAGATTGAGATATACGGTTTAGATATGTCACTTAAATATTGTTGTCAATGGGCATCCAAAATAAAGGCAGATTGTTACTCAAAAACATTGAAATCCTTTGTCTAATGTACTCTTATGTTGTCACGAATCATATAATAGTTCTCTTGATCATTCTGTACATCTACTTTGTTTTTGACTTGCCTTAATAATATACTGCGAGGACAAGGGTCTAACTTAATAGGATGCCAATGGGCTTCTCTCATCGTTTCCCCCCTTTTTATCTTGTAATATCTTAACTACTGGGTTCTACTCTGTAATTTAAGGAAGTGCCAGTTCTAAGTTGGAGAAAGAAATTATTTACACCAGAACTAAACCTCTATTTTTTTTCTCTTCCTTGTATATGCTAAGGACACAAAAAAACGGGGTGCCGCTGTATTCTAATTGAACGAAAATACATATTTTTCTGCTAATTATACTATCGGTTGAATCATAGAATTATTCTAGCTGTATTGATTGTGTTAAGTGTTTAACTAAAAGGCAGTGGGGTTTTGGTTGTTTGGTGGCAGCACTAATTTTCTCTTGGGACTGATATGAATCACTTATCTGCATTGTCTTTGTTGCATGAGGAAATTCTCTGTGTTTCATGTGTATCATGTGTACGACCCTTTTATGTATTGATGCTTCGTAGATGCCAAACAAGTGCTAACTGAGTCATGTGTTATGACTGGTTAGATGTTTACATACCATTTAACATGTGACCTTTGAGGAGCTATCAATTTGTCTATAGAATATCTGAATGTCTTATCTGAGCTTTCATAGATCAATTTTGTTTATCTGTTCATAAATTATTCTGATTGGAAATCACCATTTGT
Organism: Eragrostis tef; assembly: GCA_000970635.1. Classification (NCBI taxonomy): domain Eukaryota; kingdom Viridiplantae; phylum Streptophyta; class Magnoliopsida; order Poales; family Poaceae; genus Eragrostis; species Eragrostis tef. The sequence goes on from LAPY01001570.1 coordinate 81,853, forward strand.
AGGTGATTCTATATAACAATGAATGTTCGCCTGCTATGAACAAGCAATCTCCGCATTTATATAACAATGATAAGCTCATCGGCTAGCACAAGGAATCTCCCAGACACCAGATGTTGGATCATCCCATGAATAAATGCAACAGGTGTGTTCTTCTGCCAGTTAGTGTCTTAAAATATTTGACTGTTAAATGTACAAGATTTGCCCATTTGGGCCTTTTGGCGACATACTATGAATTTGTGAAATATTTTTGTATTGTTACTTAGCTGATAGTAAACATCGTGCGGTTGCATCTCTAGAATTATTTATGAACCTTTGTTTACTAGACTAAAATATGCCATGAATGGAGATAACAAACAGAGTAAAGCTTATGGATTACTCTTTTTTGGACGATATCATAGAGATTCCTTCATGAACCCTACAAATTATCTACCTTTATGTTTTTGCTTCATTGGTGTCTCATTTTTTATAAAGGGTTAGAGCCTTTGTTAGGGATGGGAAATTTCAACCCCACTTGGATAATGTGTGCGGTGCTCACTTTCACAGAGCAATTAGATGTTTGTAATAGAGCCTTCATTATAGCAGGTTCAGCTTTCAATGTGCATTTGGATATTTGTTTTAGTTGTTAATATTTTTAGCAGGCCTTAGGCTTTGGAAATTTGTCCTTGAGTTTGTGTGGGAAATGTAAACAGTAAGGGCTTAGGATTTGGGAACATGACCTGCTGTTTTTTATTGTACATAGACCAGTTACACATTGTGCTAAATGGTTTCTCAAGTTCACACTTAGTTGCTTAAGAATGAAATTATTTTAGATAGAAAATAAAAATATAGTAGAAAATAAGTATATAGTAGGAAAGGTGCTTATTTTCAGAAGTGTAATTTGCAAGTCATTAATAGCAGCCATGGTGAAGACATTACTTGGTGAATCCTCTGCAGTTCTGACAGCTATGGTATTTTTTTTGTTTGACAGTTGCAGTATAGGCATAATAGTCGATCTCATCCCTCAACTTGCCTAAGGTTCTACGGCTGTGCGCCAAGTGGGAGGAAAAGGCAAAGCATCGGGCATGGTTAGTTACAGTGGACTGCCATCGCATTGGAATTTAGTTGCCTCCAATGCTTGATCAAACCATGTACTCATGTTCTGACCCAGTGTCGTTTCATCCTACAGATATGTCCTGTGATACATGGAGTCCTCAACGCAATCAACCGAACCTACAACAACTGTGTGGCACTCATCCCATTTGTTTAATTTAGCTGTCAAAACCATCTAATATTCCCTCATGGTTCATGTAATCCATTTACTCTATTGTAACATCCATAATTGTGCCATGTGTGATTTCGAATAAAAGCAGGGTGACCTTTGTACTTTTCTTAACTTTGATTACTCCAGACTGGCATAGATAACATGCAATGTTTCTGTCAAAACTGCCGTTTATACAAATTGTTACTCTACGTCACGTCGCAAATCATCAAGCGGCGCGCGAAGGCGCGCCGTATTCCACTAGTGTTCATGATGCCGTTCTTCTGCCCGATATATGAGAAGCCCTCAGCCCCAAGCACTGCAGATCCACGAAGGACGAGTGATCCATCTGCTGGCTGTTCCTGTGGCAGGGACCTTGTCATTGTTGTTCGACAACAACAGGGCTCATCGCATCCTAGAGTTTATGTTCGCTCTAGTTGACTTTGTCTCCTTTTTTTTTTTTCCTTCAATGAATGGAACCTACAAACTCCGTTCAAATGTTGCTAATAACAGTTAAATCGCTCGCCACTAAGCCCAATGGCAGTACGGAATACTGAGCGAAGGAAACTATGCATATAGTACCCTCACAAAAAATAAACACAACCATGCATATATACTGTAAATAAATGAATACTGGTCCTGTCCTTTCCTACGTAGGCGTAGCTGTCAAAGGTTAAACTCCAACATTCGATAGATAAGGTTTGTGATGCTCTAATGTTCTTCTACACTTTTACTAATTCTTCACATTCTCCTCATCTCCTGCTCCTGTGCTCCAAGTCGTGCAAATGGCAGTCGAAAAGCAAGACATACACTGAGAAAGGGACAACCAGAACAGCACAAAACAAAGGGCAAGCAACAAGACCCATAGAGGCGCCGCGCAGTGTGCAGAACAGATTTATTACCATTAGCCAGATTGCACTCACCTGATCGTGGTATTTGGCTTCCATGCTGTTTGCTCCACGGCCACCGCGTGCCGAGGAGACAAAGGCCAAGCAGCGTGCGCCGCTGCACAGTGGCGGAGCTACACCCAAACTGAAGGAGGGCCCAACGTTATTTGCTAGTGCTTTCTTTTGACGCATGCATGCGATGGGGAAGAAAACATGGGGTTGATTTCGGCTAATCAAGTGATGATCTTCAGGACTAATATAGAACTTTGCATCACACAAGGGGGGCCAGGGCCCCGGCTGGCCCTGTCCTGGCTCCGCCAGTGCCGCTGCAGGAAGAAGCAGGAAGAAGAATGGGCAGTCAGGCAAACGTCGCCCAAATAGATAGATCGTCTTCGGGTCAGCACGACGAGGAAACCGATGGAAGGAAGACGTAGACGGAAGCAGCCGCGCTGGATCAAGTTAAATTAAGTGGATTCTATTTCGTAGCGCCGTTGCAGAGATAAGGCCCGGCCCGTGCAAAGCAGAGATACGCCGTTGCGTGGGCTGAATCGTGCAGAAGCGTTAGGTTAGATTCTGGGTTTCTTGTGTTGGAAATATGCGAATTATTCTGAATCTAAATTTTAGTTTGAGCCAAATTTCATAGACATTCAAAAAACTCGATGCAGACTAATTACTCTCGCAACAGGTAGAGCAATACAAAACAGAGCAAAGGCGACATTGACTCACGTCAGGTTGGTCGGTGCTAATTAAAATTAGCACAAATTATAGACGAAGCAGACCGTCGATGAAGTCGATGGTCAACAAGGCAGCGAACAAGCGGTTGCGCAGTTGCGCTGCCCAGAAACATTATTGCCGCCCCTCGTGCGGTCTTCACGACGACAACAGTTCGGAGATACCGCTCACTCTTCTCTCCGTGCACGGTAAGGAAAAGTGCTGGTGAGATGGAAGCAGCTCAACCCCACAGCACAGCTCTCCGGAACGAAAGAAGAAGGTGTATGGAAGGGAATTTCGTGGAGTTAGGAAACCTGAGCGTCTCCAAGGCCTAATATAGGCACGATTGCTCTCAAGGAGCCGTTTCCTCACTAATGACGCCCACTAATTGGCAGGCAATAGCTGGCTGGCCAATTACTTTGATTAAGGCATTAAACCGTGTATTGATCCTCTCTGATTAATACAAAACGGTCAGATTGTGGAAGATTAAAAGTGACAAAAATACACACGACTTGCAGCCACGCCACGCCACGGTCGCGCGCCAGGAGTCACAAGTCACGCGAAAGAAAACGCGAAGAAACGCAGATACGCGCGCGTGCGTGTGTGTACACTTAGCATGACTTACACACTTTCTCCCATAGTTTACTCTATTTAACCATGGTCACGTGAGTTGCTATTTGAATTGGTGTGCTTCTTCTTGTCCCAGCAGTATGGGTCCAAAGCCACCAGCCACTTGCTCTTTAGAATTCAACTAAATAGGGCTCTCAAAACAGCCTAAATTCCAACACCTTGTAGATATCAATGGCTGAATCGTGCGCATCAATAAACACCTGCCACAGCCCGGCCCGCGCAATGGTGGCGCGTCGCCAGTGATGGTTTATTGCCGGCGGGGTCAGGGGTTTGGGTTGCCAGGGACGTTAAGGATTTGGGTTGTCGGAGACGGCTTGGAGGCGGTGGCGCTGCCTCGGCCGCAGGTGGTCGGAGGGTGGGGCCGAAGGGGGGTGGGGCGAGGAAGAAGACGGCGAGTCCGTCCGGCGCTCTGACCGCCGCATGCGTCCGGGTGGAGGCGCGCGCGCGTTAACCTCCCCTAAAAATTATCGATAAACAGATATATAATGTTTATTGCTGTTTTTTTTTCAAAGGAAAGTTCATTGCTGTTTGAACTACTGATTTACTTAATTGTAAGTAACACCAATTAGATTTACGGTGAAACCTCGAAATCGATCATTGATCCAATTCGAGAACAACGAAGATTATAGACCTGTTTACCCGAAAAAAGAGTTTATAAACCTTGTTATTGATATGATACTAATTCAAGCTTTGACAGAGCTCATGGTTGCTATTCCTGGTAATTAAGTTTACAATAAACTCAACTGGCGCATGAATTTTCGTGTCTGACCCACGGTCGCTAATAACAGAAGGTACATCTATGCCATGTAAATTCGGCTACCTAACCAATATAGCCTCCGTTGCTTGACTCCTTAACCGACGACGAGCAACCATGTGCATATTAATTATTAGACCCAGCATCATGAACACAAATTTTTTTTTAGATAATGGGAAAAGATCCTGGCCTTCATCTCAATGAGGCTAGAGCCGCAAGTTAATTATTACAAAAATTGCAGCACTTTCGTCTGCCACACACTTCAAAGTAGAGGAAAAGAAACAGATCAACATGTCTAAAGCATAAGTCTATTGCAAAATCTCCACCCATGATGAGCGAAGATTTGCATCACCGTAGTCTCCAATCTACGGCTCGCCATCTTCACTGTTTCTTTGTCTTGATCACACTTTTGGAGGAGCGACCAAGACCGAAGCCAATGTGTTCCCCTGTATAGTACCTGCATATAAGTTTTTAGTGGGAGGCCATCAAAGACTGTATCATTCCTATTAAGCCATATAGCCTAACATAAAGCAGAAGCTCCGACAAGTAGTTGCTTCTTTAATTTAATATTCATCCCCGCTAACCAATCCCCAAACATATGAGAAACACTGTTAGGCGGTCTTAAATCAAAACTAAAATAAACAACTCTCCAAAGAAATTTAGCATAATGACAATCAAAAAACAGATGTTGAATTGTTTCATTTTGGTTACACAAACCATAATTTTTACTCCCATTCCAATTATGTCTAGCCAAATTATCTTTGGTGAGCGTGACCTCCTTATACAAGTACCACATAAAAATTTTTATTTTTAGAGGCATTTTTAATTTTCACAGACCTTTATTCCTCTCAATGAAGCCATTGTTGATAAGAGAACTATACATCAAACTAACAGTAAACTGACCATTCTGATGTAAACTCCATCTAAACACATCATTATTATCGTTAAGGTTAACATATGCTACGGTAGCTACTAAATTATGCCAGTAAACTAAGTTGTTACCACTCAAAGTTCTTCGAAACGAAACATTAAGAGGTATAGTGCTAAAAACCGAAGCTACCGTAGCATGTTTCCTCCTTACGATATTATACAGAGAAGGATATTGGTCTTTTCGAGAAGAATTTCCAATCCACTTGTCTTCCCAAAATCGAATTTGTTGTCCATCATTTAACTGATAAGACCCAAGTGCAAGAAAATCTTCTTTTACTTTCATCAAACCTGCCCAAAAATGAGAGTCTCCTGGTTTCCTCTCAACCTGACCCAATGTTTTATTCTTTAAGTACTTATTTTTCAATAGATCTTGCCACATGCCATCTTCATTTACCAATTTAAAAAGCCATTTACTCAAAAGACATCTGTTTTGTATATCAATGTTCTTAATCCCTAATCCACCTTGCTCATTCGGTTGACAAATAATGCTCTATTTAGTCAATCTATATTTCTTTTTATGGCTATCACTTTGCCAAAAGAACCTAGATCGATAATAATCTATCCTTTCGAGAATTCCTTTTGGGACCTCAAAGAAAGATAACATAAACATTGTTAAACTTGTCAAAACCAAGTTAATAAAAACCAGTCTCCCCCCAACAGACATATGCTTACCTTTCCAGCTACTTAACTTTTTCTCTATTCTTTCCTCTATGACCTTCCAATCCGCATTACTCAGTCTCCTATAATGCATAGGAATGCCTAAATAGCGAAAAGGAAAGGAACCCTTTTGACACCCGAATAACTCAGAGTATTGATTTTCAAATTCCTTAGCTTGGCCAAAACAAAACAACTCACTCTTATGGAAATTAATTTTAAGACCAGATAGTTGCTCAAAGGTACAAAGTAGCAACTTCATATTCTGAGCCTGTTCAAAATGATGATCCATAAAAATTATAGTGTCATCTGCATATTGTAATATAGATAATCCATCATCTACAAGATGCAGTATTACCCCTGTTATTTGACCATTTGCTTTTGCACGTTTAATTAGGATTGCAAGCATATCCACCACAATATTGAATAAAATAGGAGATAATGGATCTCCCTGTCGTACACCTTTCTTTGTTTGAAAGTTGCTACCTATTTGGTCGTTTATCTTTACTAGTTACAATGCATGTGCGACACGCACATGTGAATATCTATAAACACGACATATTTTGAGGTGGTTGTGACATTACGGTGTAAACCAAACAATAAATAAATATAAAATTATATTATTCAAATAATTTTCTGACATTATGGTAAGTGTAATTTTACTCCAGTAAACTTGGATACTGCGACCAAAGCAAAGCTCAATAATTTGTTGTGAGCCACAATAATATCACGGTTTGAAGCAACCCCATTCAAGTGAACCCCGTCTCATGAGTTTGCATTCTTTTTATTGGTTCTTGTCACCACGGGATGAATTTTGTATCTCATGCTTCCTCTATTTTGATGGAAAGCTCACATTTGAAAACATACATAGCTCTCTTTAAGACTCATGACATCCTTTTTCTTGTTATAATATGTTAAAATTAAAATAGAAACCCGGATAGCGTTGTCTAGGTTGCGAGCGGTAAACAAAATTATTCCCCTATTAAGGATTTAAGACCTTATGGACACTGAAAAACTAAATTAATGTGATGGTCTAGACATAGAACACATAAATCAACAAGTTAGCAACTCTTTGTCGCTGTTGTGTTTGAGAAAGTATGAAAGTAATAATAAGAGACATGATTATGTTCTCTGGTAATGTTTTATTTACCGGGCCATTTTTTAATTAACTTTAATACAAAAGTAATCATAAGCAATACATTAACTTTTTAATTAAAGTGGAGATGAATATTTTTTTTTTACGTTAGACCATAATAATATCTCAGACAAGGTATTTTGGTTCATCTCTCAACACATTACTCTATTAGCTTTAGACACAATTGGAGCTCAAAACTCCCTAAGCCAGGATTATCCTCAAAGGAAGATCACAACCAGCCGATAAATGCCTGAAGTGTTGTATAGATCTTAAAGAAACATGTCTTGACCACCCGTTCTCAAGTACAGCCATTCGTAACCTCTATGAAAAATGAATTTGAGTTTGGCCTCCTACCAGCTGGAGAAACTTGTTTTTCTCCACAGTAGTTTGACATGTTGTTGTCACCAGGTGATATCAAGACATTATTTTTCTGAAACTGTCTGAAGGATTCAACGAAACAAAAACAACCTAGGTAAAATGCTCATAGTCTCTGGTTGTATCTTTACCAGAATGGTGGCAAGCCTGTTGGACACCTCATTGATGTAAAAACAGCAGGGAAAAGCCATTTGTCATACACCTATAGCAGGCAGGCCAAGAAGGTAAAATTCAGGCTGCTAGGAATTAGTCTATCTCACCAAATCGTACCCCAGGTACAATCGCGAGATGACTGCATCCAAGCCATTTTTACACCTAGCGTCTAGCGCCTCTCCCATCCACATCACACTCAGCCTCCAATCCTGCTGTCCATCAACACCGAGGAGCCAAAGCTTGGAGACAGCGGCGGAACAAAAGAGAGCGGGCAGCAAGGATAATAATTCACAAAGAATCCGCCTAAAAATCAACAGACGAACATCAATAGAATTGCTCAAGTGCAATGGCAGAATTGAATCTCTGTGAATAAAGAGACCAAACCTATTTCGGTGGATTCGTAGAGGAGCCGACCATGCAGGATCAAAGCTACCACCTGATATCCTTGGGCCATGCTGAGCAGGCCACCGCCCACCAGGGGTCTTTGAAGTGACACATCATGAAGATTAAGGATTGACCAAGAGGAGGCAGGATCGTCGATGCAGATCGTGGTCGTGGTCGCCCTACAAATTTTCCTGCCACCTTACAAATTCCCCATTTACCAACCAGTTAGCAGAACCCACGATTGCACATAATTTAATTACAACAAAGTAATTCCAAACTTTAAAAAAAATGGTCAAATGGTACAGGTAACCAAGATTGTCAGATCGAAGTGAATTGACTGGGGACTCACATTGGAATCGGGGCTTCGTGAGCAGTCATGAATCGCCATCACAGCAGTAGCCATCAAGCTCGCTAGCCTCACGTTCTCGGAGATGCGATCAATATGAAGATGAAGCTTCAACAATGAACCTGCTGCATAGGAGAAATTTTTGAATGGATTTCCTTGATTTGCAGAGTTGCACTTTAGTCCGTTCTACAATTCCAAATATTCCATTAATTGAATCAAAGACCATACCAGTTAGATAACGATGGATTAAATAAATTAAAAAACACACTAAAATATGTCCTTCGAACATATATGAATAAGAAACAAAGGAACCAGCAGTAGCTGTACTTAATTAAAGTGTGACTGATCATATGCTTGCGCTCGTGAATTTTAGTCTGTACCATTCCATAGCAAAGAGAAATCAACCTTCATTTTCCCAAGCATTTTTATCCATCTGCATGTTCACAACGATGAGTGGCAAGATGAAGGTACGTTCCAAATAGCCTAGCTACCATAGTCAATAGAAAAATTGAAAGTGGCAAGCCAGTTTGTTAGTCAAAGAATTGAAGTGGCCAAATTAACCTGACTAAATAGAACCACTACTTTTATGTCAATTCAGGTTTCAAACATTTGAAATTAATAGAAAGTTACTTTGTTACCATGTAATTCATTAACCCACTCATTCTTACGTCATGGTAAACTATTTCAGAAATCAGCTTTCATGCTATGTCTATCTCAGGCCACATGAACGTCTGATTGAAACACACAACTATTGGGAAGGGCATAATGAGATGCATGCCGCATCAATCAAACCAACCAGGATGCATCTCTAACCATATCATTACAAGGGCAAACTCGACATCAATCAAATAGTTTAAGAAGCTGTCAACGGAAAATAAAAGTGCATCTTTATTATACTGTTTAATAGAAAATTTGATCCTATTTTATTGTTGTAACAAATAACAAATAATATACACTGATTCGAATGATGCCATGGGAGTCTTGACTTGACCAGAAATGAGAATGTAGTGGAGTGATGTACTTACCTTGATGTTCAGTGTTTTTAGCTTCTTAACAGATCAGCCATTCTAGGGGAAGTCCAGTAAATCAGCATCACACATCGCCCATCTCAAAATCATCCCTGGAAACATGTGGGCAACTAATAAGTACTCAAAAAAATTTGATTCACTTGAACACACAGTAATCCAACTGCAGTATGTGAACCTTTACAAGGATGGTGATTGGCCAAACCTTCACAGCAACAATATCTTTCGAGACTACCACCAGCAGACGTGACAAAGCTTTGCAATATGAAACAATGGAGTTGCAAATATATGGATTGCCATTGCGACAAACCGTCGAACAGGTTAAGCGCCCAGCGGCCAGTGCCACAGCCACTGCAATGGAAAATCTTCATTATTGCATCAACCAAGGTATTAGCGGATCCTTCTTACATGCAGAAAACTCACGTGCTGCCCTGAACCACGCTGATGAAAAGCATTTGGGGCTCACCTGCAGGAAGGCGTCGTCCGGGCTCGTCGTCCCTACAGTCACCTCATCCCCTTCGAGCCCCTCAATTGCCAACCCGTGCAGCTGCAGCCGCTCACCATGCATCACCACCTTGCCCGCGCACCCATTTGTCGGCGGGGAAGTGGGACCAGACGAGGTGGAGCAGGAGCAGCGTGAGGACGGGGAGGGATGGAGTGACGCGGTGGAAGATGCCGATGGAGAGGGTGGATAGGGTCCATAGGGAGAAGGGGATGATGCGGGTGGAGGACGGGGTGCTGTAGGGGAAGTCGCCGGCGGGGAAGGGGATGATGCCGATGAAGATGCCAGGGAATTAAGTCGCCGCAGATCGACTTCGCCGTGGTCGTGCTGCGCCACGTCGTCGTCCTCGCCTGAAAAAGACGTCGCCGTGGTCGCCCTGCGCACCGTCGTTGTGGTCCCGCTGCGCCCCGGCGTCGTGGTGGTCGCGCCGCCGCAGATTGACCTCGTCGTCAAGGAGGACAGGACAGGAGGCCCCATGTCGTCGTCCTCAGAAGATCGACCTCAAATCGATCTCGTCGTGGTGGCGCTGCGCCCTGGCGTCATGGTGGCGTTGCCGTGCCGCCACGCCGCAGATCGACGGAGAAGGCGGAGATCGTCCATTGGCGAAGAAGAAGGAAGAAGTCTAAACCTCGGTTTGGCAGCGTTTGCACAATATGGAAACTACAGACAATCAACAATCAGATTTCGTGGGAGGTGGGTCGGGCGTGTGGCTAAACAAAATTGCTGGTGAAAAAATTTGCTCGCAAAAGCCCCAAGCGTAACCTCTCCCACCCAATTTTCAACGTGAATCTGGGTGTAACACCATCGTGTAATGTTATGGTCCCACGTGCAGGAGTTGAGGGATTGAGATCAAAGGTTAGGAGGTTGTGGACCCAATTAGATCAAAGGTGGGTTTGAATGAGGGTAATCAAAATTTAGGTGAGTGCTCATAGGTCCCTCTATTCGTCTCTTATTAGTTTAGATTAGATAGATCCCAACATGGCCTCCTTATGTGAATTCAGTTATCCACTGACACCACTTATCGGAGAAGCCTTTCATTCGAAGTGTTTGCTGTATAAAAGGCCATTTGATTTTATCGTACGCCTTCTTAAAATCTATCTTCACTATGACTCCATTTTGTTTCTTTTTGTGTAACTCGTGGATCATCTCATGTAAAACTACAACCCCTTCCATGATATTACGCCCGGGTAAAAAAGCCGTTTGTGTAGGACTGATCACCTTCTGTGCTACATCAGAAACTCTATTTGTAGCAACTTTGGTAAAGATCTTAAAACTCACATTGAGTAAACTGTATCATGAACACAAATGATGCACAATGATTATTCATGGCTATGTTTGCTCGATCTTTATTCGTTTTCGGCAGCTTTCTGCAGCAGTTGAACTTCATGCATGTGTTATTGTCGTCCTAGATGTTGGCGCTTGCATTTTCGTTCTCCGAAGAGTTGGTGCTTGCATTCGACAAGTCAATCATATATAATCCGCACCGCCGCATCCTGTTAACAAGAATTCTTGGAAAGGATAGCATGTGCCAGACGGTCGGGGAATCATATAGCACGCGAATTATAAATTCTCGCAGAATTATGCCACCAGATTATCTTAATTAATCTTTTTGTCATTTTTGCAGGCAATTAGCGATCAGTTGTCGTGTTAATTACGGGTAGCTGGCAACGAATTCTGTATCTCCAATCTTGTTGTCATTTATTTTTGGACAGCGCAGAAGAGTACAACCATAGGAACGGAAATATAAATTCGAAACACAGAATGTTTAGTTTCATGGTTTGACTTTGAGTTTTGTACGTTTTCTTTAGGATACGTGATAAGATACTCCAGCACCAGGAGATGAAGGACATACGTCAGTAGACAGATTGGCACAGCGCTGACATTTTGGCCTGTCGATCCGTAACCCGATCGAATGTCAATCCGTACGCTTAGCTATGACGTACGTAGTATAAATTGTGAATGCAACTGTGAGAAATATGTCTGCACATACGGCTAAACTAGACGTCCGTGCCTGGAACTTCATCCACTCTTTTTTTTTTTGTGAGGAATACAGTCTTTAATTTGAACTGTGTATCGAAAAAAATGTGCATATGAATATATACGTACAAGTCTGAATCAGTTACTTGTGCTAAACTTCTTTTCAACATCGCTTTCTGTCACATAGATCAAGTTTACCCATCCAAGGTCTAGCTAGACGACATACATCATCTTCCATCGCGGTTCTCTGAAATATAGTTAAAATGGCAAAGAACCCGATGCATGCGCCACACAATTTCATTTTGCGATTGCAAGCGACATCTATATGCATATCCAGCTCATATTTGTCAACTTTGTATAAAAGCAGGGATATGATGCTGCTTTCATACGTGGCGTACTCGTGTAGCACATATAATGGCAAAGCAGATTGATATATTGGCCTCCGCCAACTCTCTCTTTCCACGTATCCTTTTTGTGTACTCCATAATTCCGTCGTGTATATACATATTTGACTGGTTAGAGAGCTTATCTGCTTTTGCCTTCGGTTCAGTCAAAACCACGTAATCGCAGTGTTTCTGAGCGTATGGGAGGAAGAGGCGGAATGGATTTGGAACACGTCTTGCTCAAACTTGGGGTGTTTGGAACTCAATTTCTCTGTGCGTCAGCATCCAAGTATTGCAAATTCAATTCGGTCGCTCGATAACAAATATAGCAGTTGGCATGTTCCCTTTTGCTCGTATTCCTAACACAGAAGCTATTCCATACCAAGCGTGCATTCGGTAACAATCAATTCAATCGATATGGCCCTGCTTGTCCTATGTCCCAATTGTTGCGTCTCGATCTACAACGACACGTGGCTTACTTAAAATTAAATATAATCAATTGAAGATAATCAAAACGAGTCACAGCCTTTTGAAAATTCAAATACATACAGTAGCACTTTAGGCTTTGGCAACACATGATGCGTATGACCCATATGTATAAAGTACCCCTTCTGTAGTCCAGCTACTCTGTTGAATAATGATACCCATGATCAATAAGCTTTGCCTCGAGAAACGTACTTTAATTCTGAATTAGCAATATCTATACATATTTTAGTGCGCTACCGAACGTTTGGCTCCACCGAATGGACCTGCATGCCATCCTTGTCGGCGTTTGTGTCCTTTCATGGCTTCTTCGCCGTCCGTGCATGCGATCCGTGTTGGCGTGTAGAACCTTTAGAGGTTGGCCACAACATTAGGCAACCAGCTTCAGTACAGGAAAAAAGTAAACTTTCGATTCATCGGTGAAGAGAAAGAATGGTGTGAGGAGAAGCTAACGTGCTCAGCTGGTAGCTTTGGAAAGGTAGTTACATGAGGGATAGGTCAACACAACACATGCATTGCCAAGGTGGCTCCTCACGGAATCCAGCGCCAACGCAACTTGGCCGCTACGGATTCGGTCTCGGCCTCCGATCTTCTGTGGCACCTCGGCTCCTCATTGTGTGATTTCAGTATGTCTGTTGTAGAAATACGTACGGTGGGAATTCCGGTATTCCAAACAAGGATCATCTTCTTGTTTTCCCTTCAAATTATAGTAAATTCTCACATACGTGCACTCTATCTCTATAAAATTCTACAAGAGACCTAGTTATTAGTAGATCTTCCTATTTGGTTTTTCCTCAGAACTCATATATTTCCAAACAAGGATCGGATTATCTAACCCATAACAGTGATGAAAGCGTGTGAGTGAAATCTTTCAAAAATTTTACATGTAGGGTCTCAACTCGAGTTTTCCACCACAATACTTTTACTCGGAGGGATTAGCTTCTTGAGCCGAACTGTTTTATGAAATTGGTGGACGGTTTTTATGTTCTCCTTTATGTGCTTAAATTCGTGACGATCCTCACGATGTTTCTCCATTCAGTTGATTCCCAACATTCAAAACCAAAACGATATCAAGCAACACAAATTATTGGCCCCACAGTTAATTAGGTGAAAAAGAATATCTTTTTGCGTTCAAAACGATTGAGCATCGGACGCCATATCGATTTGTTGATATGGTCAAACTTGCAAAATATACTCCACATTTCAGTTGTTATACTAGCTGCCACTCCTTTTCCCCTCTCAGCCTCAATCATCCAAATCGTGAGGTGCAGAGAAGATCCACACGCGGAGAAAAGAAGCCTCTCCATGTCCGTGACCCTACCGAGACGCCATCGATTCTTTTAGGCAGCCAGACGCAATCATCACATTCACGCACAAATCGTATCTTTCTCTCCCCTCCACTCGGCCGAACGCACATCGCCGTCACGCGTTCGCACCCACAAACTCCGGCAACCCCCGGACCGGCCGCCGGCGGGGCCCCTCCTGTCAGAGTCATGGACGCACGACATAGCGTGTGCCGCTCCGGCTCTCGGAGGAACACGTGGCGAGGCAGCTTTTGGTTTGTATGGCCACCTGGCGCTGCCCCTTGGACATGTTCCAAGAGCCTTCGTTGATCCCGTGGCCGTCATCATTTGGCTCCTTGTTCGATTCTCCGTGTCTGGCTGTCTCTCCAGCTTGTTGGCTACTCTCTCTCGCTCTCTCTATATAAGCAGACGCCCTGCAACATCTCCGCTCACGTCTCAAAACAAACCAGAGAGAAGAGAAGCAGAGTTTAGAGAGAGAGAGAGAGAGAGAGAGAGAGAGGAGAAACAAAGCTGAGAGCATCGGTCCAGCCGTGAAACCATGGAGAGAGTTGCGTCAAGCTGCTTCAGCCTCCTAGCACAGAGGTCAGTCTGCTGTTCTACCGTGACACTGATATGTTGTTGCATCATATGATACGTGTATATGCTTGAAACCTTTGATTTGATCTTCCTTCCTAGGATTCTTTGTACTGACGTTTCTTAATTTGGTGATGATGGTGCAGGAGGGGGTACTCTGTTGCCGCGGCCATGATCAAGGGAGCCGGGCGAAGGGCAGAGGACAAGGTGGCCAAGCGGGTGATGGGCACGAAGGACGTGACCACCGCGGCGGCCGCCGGCGAGGGGCAGAGCGGAGGTGGACGCCGCGGAGCTGCGCGCCAAGTTGCTGGCGAGGGCCGCCAACTGATGATTAATCGATTGAGCGACCGTGTGTTTGTTCAGCTTTATGATTTGTGCTCGTTGATCGCTAGGCAGTAGGTCCGTCCTATCTTGGCCTAGAGCATGATACGAGGGAGGGTGGTAGTGTATACCTTTGAGGCCCCACATAATATGACTGGGTGCATCGTCTTTGTTCCTGAGCGGCGCGAGCTTCTCGTGATGTTTTCGTGGTATATATCATATAGTAAATATATATTGAGTGGTTATAATTATGGTACATGCTTTCTCTTCGTTTTATTTCTGCAGCGGTTGCGGCAGTTCGAAAAGCAGTGGAGAGTATTGTCTTCATTCTGTTTCAACCGAATTTTGTGTCAAAATAAAAATTCAAGCCAAATATACGGTCCCTTAAGGACAGGGGCTAAAACACTGGCCACGTGAATGTTCATTGCTATCTACACAAACGATTTGAAGGTTTGCATCCCTGCTCACTGATCATTCTACCCACACAGATACCTCTTTTTTTTTTTGACACAGAGACCTGGAGTCCTGGATTTGTATCACCAGCTATATGAGAGTGCTGATCTCAAAAAAAAAAAAAAAGCTATATGAGAGTGCTGCACCTTGGGCCAAAGTCTGCCTGGGGCGAATGAAGCAGCCTGGGCTGAACTAGAGGTCTGATTTCAGAATGTCTAATACGTGGGCCTAAAGACCACTAAAATCTGCAGCTCCAAATGAGTAAAATGTCATCCTTTTTTCTTGCGAATGAAAATGTCATCTCAACGTGTACCTTGTATGCTCATGCAAATCAATCTACATCCTTAAAAAAAAGCAAATCAATCTACAGTATGTTATAACCTCTAATGCCAAGATGATAGAACTTCGAGCAACGAAGGATAATGTCTTTATACCGGCAGAAACAATAGCAACTTGCTACAATGTATTAATTGTAAGTCAAGCATTTTACCAAGTGGATTAGGACTATGTGTGATCAGTGTCAACGGCATCAACTTCAGAAGAAGCTGCTCTAGCTAGGAAGTATCAGGCGCGAAACTGAAAGGTGTCGCGTCGATCATCCAATTTAGTCGCGATCATTGTCAAAAAAAAAAAATCTCATGGTGAAAGGGGTCTTGGCCTAGTGGTTAAGGCACCCGAGTAGAACCTTATCCTGGGTTCGACTCCCGGTGGGAGCGTTTGTCACACCCCAAAATTTCATTTTTGGGATGTGAAGCGTTTTTCAATTTTACGCAACAATTTTCTCAATTTTTCAAATGATTTTATCTATTTTTCAATGTTTTATATTAAAATGAATTTATTTTATTGATATGGTTTCAAATAATTGAAAAGTATTTGGTTACTTTATTTGTTTAAAACTGAATTCAGTTTGCTTCAAGAAAATTGATTTCTAAAATAAATCAAATTAATTTCAAAAGGATTTTATTTCTATCATGAAATGCCTTTTTTCCCTGAGAGGATTTCTTCTTTTAGAAAGAATTTGTTTGGGTTTTAAAAACTAAAAGAAAATATTTTTCTTATGTTTCCTTAAAATTTAATGTTGCAAAGTTTTCATTGAAAACTCATTTCGTAATAACTTCGTATAGC